>JAMJFZ010001815.1:12620000-12832500 GCA_026225945.1 Cricetomys ansorgei
TCACTAGGTTCCTGCCCTGCTGTTCTGACTTCCTTCAGTGATGAACTATGATGTGGAAGTGTAAGTCAAATAAACCCTTCCTTCCTCAACTTGTTTTTGGTCATGGTGTTTCATCAGAGCAATAGTTACCTTAACTATGAACTGGAACTGTTAAAAACTGAACAATATAAAAAGTATGAGATGTATTATATGTTATACCTGGAGTGAGAGCCCACAGAACTTACAAAAGAATATTTTTGCCTCTCACCTCAACAAAAAATCACAAACCGATTACTCACAATATGGGAAATGAATATTTTTTCTCTTTATGGGACTATAAATTAGCATAGTCCATTAGGATGTACAAATCTTAAGAGCTGAGCAATTTTTAAGACTTCATCTCACAAATATACTTAGTTGAAGATAGATTTGGATACTTTTTTTCTGGAAAAAGAAAAATATGTTTCTGTGTTAATGCTGTCAAGAACACTTAAAGACAAATCATATTAACTGTCCGTGAGATTAAAATAGAAAGATTTTTCTTTTCAAAATATATTCTATCCATAAAAGAAAGAAAAAGAATTGGAGATGTTTATTTTATATGTTGTGTTTGATTAAAATAAAAAGACTATCATGAAAATCTATTGCTTTCCTTCCTCATCTCTAGTCATCATCTAAAAGGACAAAGTATCATTTTTTAAACTATGTAATAATTATAGTATGGGACCAACTTCCTTTTCCCAAGGTGGTGAACTACTGCTTGTTTTTTCATTCCATTGTTCTGTCATTTAAATTTATTTAGGCAAATACGGGTACTAATTGTTTATACATGCTTTGCTGCTGACTAGATTCTGGGCTAAAATGAAACCAAGACACATACAAAATAGTCTCAGTACCCACTCTACACACACACACACACACACACACACACACACACACACACAGAGACACTTCTGATCTCTGATATAATAAATATCAAGAACCGCTTTATGAGCATAAGACGGGTAAACAATGCTATTTTGAACACATTAAGACATGTGTTCAAAACTGTTCTATTGCTTCAACATATTGGATCATGTATGTCAGTCTCATATGAGGCAGTATTTTCAGGATTAATGGTCATATTAATAGATATCTATTTCTATATAATCTATATCCATATCTATAATTTATTTAAAATCATCTAAAATTAAAATTATGTAGAATTATTTATAAATTTTATAAGATATGTTGAAAAAAAAATAAAATCACACACAATCCTGTAAAAAAATCTGTTAGAAAGCTGGCTGAGCAATTTTTAGGTGGGTTTCATAGTAAAGGAATTTGAAGCAGGAAGAATTTACTGTATCAAGGTTCTGAGCTGAAGTAGTAACTAAGCAGTTAGTCTTTCAAATAGACTGTTTACTTGTTTCAGTCTTAATTTCCAGAAGTAAGTATCATGGCTTGAATACTGCCTCTGATTCCCAACATGGCTTAGCAAACACACATACAGCAGACAGGCAGTCATACATGCAGACAGACATTTACATAGACACAGTCACAAGCACACACATACACACACACACACACAGCTGTAAACATACACATACACATATATACAAGGAATGTATGCTTTGTTGAAGAATTGCTTAGTTTGATTTCCTTCCATAGTACAAAACTAGTTTCAGTAGGGATTTTATTATTTTTATATTTTTTATATAAATATCTGGGGATATTTTTAACATAGTTGCTGAGAATCTTATGTTAAAAGGTAGATAGATATGTGATGGTACTTCAGTAAGAGATCCCACATAGTCTTTAATGCGCCTAAACCTTCTCTGCTTTATGTAGAGAAGCTGGACAAGATGGTGGCATTCGGGGTGTTACTGCTGTAGAAGACTGTAGTTGGAAATGTAGCATGGTTTATGCTACCCAGCTATTTTTCTAAGACATTTAGTTTGCTTTCAACACTTAACTATTAAATCCTGCTGCAATGAACATCTGTGCACATGAATCTTTGACCTCATATCTCTCTCTGCATATTTCTAGAAATAAATTTAATTGGCAAAAGATGTCCATCTCTATCTAGCATGAAGTTAGTTATGATTTTCACCATGATTACAGTTTTTAATCTTCTTTTAGTCTGGGGGAATCACACGTGACAGACACTATTCCAGACTGTGATTAGTTTACAATCTTAAGACTTTTAGTTTTTCATTACAGTTGAAAACCATGGACTAGTTCTCCCTAGGGTGTGATTGCAGCCAATGCAATGGATCCGACAGCATCAGCCACCATCCATACACCTGTACAAACTGGGTCTGCCAATAATCAATCACAACCCAGAGAAGGGCCACGTGGCTTTACCTCTCTCTGCTGAACTATGAGCTACTTATGGATCCTGGGACAGGGTGCAGACACTGTCTTCAGTTTTGGACTCACTGATGAACCCACCAGGTGGCAATGGGTGGGTCCAAACTCTCAGTCACGTGAACAGCCATGGATAAGCTCAGTAGATCACAAAAGAAAACAAAAGGACATGTTTGTGAGAAAGGGACTCATGCAGGGAGGATGACAGGGATAGAATAGAGTTAAAAAGAGATCAGGATGAGCTGCATATATATTCATGAAATTCTCAAGGAACAGGTCTAATAAAGAGATACAGGTACAATGTAGTTATCCAGCATAGGCTTCTCAGCTTAAAAAGAAAAGGCAGAATTTTCATATTAAACAGTTCATTCTTCCCGTAATTAAGGTCTGGCCTCTTTTCTGTTTCAATTTGCCAGTTGTTTGGGCTGTGATGAATCCGAAGCACTCACAATTCATCACAAAGGTCTAGGTCCTAACCTGCAAATGGCTTAATGCTAATGAGAAGTTTCCCATTTCCTGCTTTCTTCTACACAGATACATTTAGGGAAGTTTTTCTTGCTTGCCTCAAGAGTTACAGGGCTTGTTACATTTCTATATAAAATCTTTGGAAGACTGGATCTTAACTATTGCACCTATGGTGAGTTCAGCCAGCTCAGCAAACCAGGACAGTAAGTCTGTACAGCAAACCATGTGACTGAGCCATTACTATATGCATAGCAGTAAATCATGACACACAAATGTGTACAGCATATTATAATCTATCACTGTGATGGGCCATGTTAAAATATTAGTGGAATCATGCTAATGCAATTGTGAGAAACATTTTTGGTTGCATTTTAAGTGAAAAATTTGTGTGGTTGTCTATTTACAGGTAAGGGTAAAATAATGATCTAAAGTTCTTTCAAGATAAAATCCTCTATTAGGAATTGCTAGTTAATAGAATGTTGCCAATTTACTTTTGTGTACGAAATACTGGATTGTTTTCTACTCTGGCTTATGTCATCTATGACTAAGGAGAAATATTGAGAAACATGTAAGTTACTGAAAATTCCTACTATGTCTATCTGTGAGTAGAGGCTTCATCTGTGATACTGATTGTCTGGTTGCCACCTTCCTAAAGCAATCCTTTTCTTGGTATCATTGTATCTTAGTGAGAAAAAGAATGGATTTCTATTTGTTGCCAGCTGGAGCTCAAAATGTAGCCGTATTTACTTATGCAAAATACTAGTCTGAAAATTTGTTAGTACATATTTAACATTTAATCGTGAGGTATTTATGCAACCTCTCACACATATGCCAACTTGGCTTTTGTAAAAGATGTGTATTTAGTTAAGTAAAACTAAATTTTAGTGGAATTTCAAATAAGCTAACATTATTTAAAATGAAAATGCCCAGTTTTTCTATCATTTTTTAAATATTTGAAAGTAAAATATAATTACATCATTTTCCTCTTTCCCCTTTCTCTCTCTACTTATCTTCTTCCTCGCCATTGTTTTTATTATTACACACACACACTCACACACACACTCACACACACTCACACACAGACACTCCTAAATACATAAAATATAAACTCAGTCTGTATAATGTTACACATATGTATGTTTTCAGTGCTGACAATTTGATATTGGATAACTTCCTGATGTGCTTTCGCTTGATGAAGGCTATTTATTTCTTCAGGTCTCAGCATTCCTTTGTTGTCTAGGATTGAGCCCTTGTGAGATTTTCCCCCTTCCATGGTAGCACGTCTGTTAGTGTTCTTATTCTGATTTTCCTTAGGTATCATGTTGTTGAGACTTCCTGAGGACTGCTTTCCCAACATTTCTAGGTCATGTAATCTCTTGACAGACATCCTGTTTCTCTGGCTCCTACTATCTTTCACCCACTTCTTCTACAGTGCTTCCTATGCCTTAGGTGCAGGGAGTTGTGTTGTAAATGGATCAGTGGGGACTGATTCTGTATAATTTTCTGTATAATTTTCAGTTACAAATTTCACCAAGGCTGCACTGGCTACAACTTATGCAGAATATTCCACTGCAAGAATGAGAAAGTGTCTTAGTCCTCCACAACAGCTCTACATAGTGATGCTCAGGATGAGCATGCACAGTTTGTGTTCCTTGAACACATTTTCGTACATGGGTTTAGCATGATGCAGTTAGAAATGGTGATTAGTTAATGTCATGTGAGTATGGTGGTAAAGACTCAGGTTTCTGAAGTCCAGTTGTTAGATTGGGGATAAGTATTAAGCAAGTTGATACTTGAGTATTTTCATAAACTCTGCTTCTTAGTTTTCTTATCTATAAAATGTTGAAGATGGTAATAGCTAGCTTCAAATTTATATAAGGCAGAATATAGCCTGGTATTTAATTAGCTTCAAAATATGAATGTCATAGTAGCAGCATCTTACAGAAAAGTGATGTACAGTCATTATTAAAATTTTTTCAAAAACACAATCAGTGCAGAGAAGCATGTGTAGATATTAGCAACTTAATAAAATAAGCTGAAAAGGCAAATCTGGAGTATTCAATATGGAAAGGGTAGTAGCAGAAAGCCTGTGTACAGGGAGAAAGTAAATGATATTGTTAAAGAAACTGGCAGAAAATGGTAAAATCAAAATAATGTGAGATAATTAAATAGGAAAATATAAAGAAATTTTAAAGAGAAATATATTGTAAGCATACCAATATGCAAAGATTAAGATTATAGCATTAGTGTTTTGAAAGGTACTTAATAATTATTTCCAAGTTCTATCTATACAGTATTTGCCAAAAGAAAAATTACTTGAAGACTTACTCGATTAAGTATGTATTGTGCAGATGTTTTTTGTGAGATAAAATCTAAATATCTAGGCTATTATTACAGGAACAAGGCTTGTTTGTCATAATTATGCAATTCCTAAATATCTTATGGCTAGGAGAATAATTTTCAAGATCTTCTTTGGTGTTCAAGTTGAAAAGTTTGGTTAGTTAAAGGACTTGGATTAAGATGCATGAGTGGTGTGTGTGTGTAACTGGAAGATGCATCTCTCTCTCTACTTTTTTCTTTTCTCTCTCCCTCTCCCCTCTCGTGTATGTGTGTGTGTGTGTAACTGGAAGATGCCTCTCTCTCTCTCTACTTTCTTCTTCTCTCTCTCCCTCTCTCCTTCCCGTGTGTATATGTGTGTGTGTGTGTGTGTGTGTGTGTGTGTGTGTGTGTGTGTGTGTGTGTGTGTATAACTAGGGAAACTACCTGAGCACACTCTTCTCTGTCAATCCTCAGAAGGACTAAGTAGGAAAGGACTAAGTACAGACTACTATATTGTACTGTCAACCATAAAAACTCATTTTCTTCACGTTTATTTAAAAACAGCCCTTAAAAGGCAATGCATGTTATTTCAAGCTTTGGCTAACTTCTATGTTTTTCTATGGACATCTAGTTTCAAATATCAACATGAAGAAAAAAGAGTAAAAGAAAACACGGAGTGATCTTACAAACACTATTCATTTGGAAAAACGGCAAAGCAAGAAATGAAGGAAAATTTTTTTCAAACAATGGACTGTATTAAATTTAAAAATAAAAGGTATGTAAATAGCTAAAATTGTGCCATAACTATACACTTTCATAAAACAAAAGAATATCATCTATCAATGAGAATAAATTACAGAATCACATGGGACTATTATTATAAAATTCAGTGAAATTTCTGAGAAATGATGTTTTCCAAAGATAAAATATATGTTTATATTTTATACATACTACTTTTATATATTAGAATATATATTTACCTACTTGTATTGGGTTGGATACTAGTGAATTAATTCAGGTGCATACCCCTTATAAAAACAGTGACATTTTAAATATGAAAGGTTATAGATTGTCCTGACCAAAATGACATATGCACATTCCATTTAAGGCTGGTAAGATTTCCTCATTGCGTAGTCACCAGACTGCTTTTACTTTACTCTTTACCTATTTTGAAGTATTTGCCCTTTAGTTTCATCAGGATTTCTAATCCATTAGTTTTGAAAGATGCTCAAGTGTGTGCATTTTAAAACAGCAGTGGCTGAGGAATTAATCACAGCTCTCACAATATGCTTTACTTAGGACTTTTTGAAAACAACAGTTCAGGAATACAGCAGTCGCGTGAACCAGCAAGAATAATTCTTCAACAACAGCTCAACTTAAAAAGCTCTTCGCCTGCATTTTCTACCTGATCTTCAAAGTAACTCTGAGTTAAAGAAAGATGGCAAACAATAAATTAAAAGGAGAGAAGATAACTCTCTCTTTTAGCCAATTCTGGTGACAGGTTCATTTTTTTTTTTTTTTGACTTTTAAAACCCACCACCACATGTTCTTAGGATTAACCATCTATCTGGCTCCCATTGCCAGATGCGGTTGCTAATATTTCACTTGGGGTATTTCTCATCTCTGCTGAGAAGCAATCATATTCAGTAATTTACCGTTCAAGCGTGATTCATCAGCCTGATGTCCAGCATAAATAGCTTTAAACTGAATTTCTTTTTCTGTATTGTGGGATGGCCTGTGTAAAGACCAGCATCCACTTAGAAAGTGTTTCACCTTACATGAGCCCAAAACTTAAAGTCCACAATTAAAATACCTCATCAAAAGCTGTGGGATACTCACATTTTTCACGCTTTGCATCATGTTGTCATTTTATTTTTTTCTATAAAGCTATGAATTTAATCTTTATTTTATATGCATTGTCATGAAGGAATTTTAAATACAGCTCTGTTGTTTTGATGATTACAGATTGGTCTTTTTCTTAATTGAAATATATATTATATTTTTATTGTTTTATATTATTATATTATATATAATATCTTTATGTTATATATTTAACACATATGTATGTATATGTTTTTGTTTGTTTATTTTTCTGTTCCTGCTATCTGAATCAGAAGGTGGGATGTATATTTCTTTTTGTTTTTTAAGAGTAACTTTTTGGCCTTAAAAAAAGACTTTTATTTTTTAAGCAATTTCTTTTCTTTTTTTGCCTTTTATTGAAGATAGTTTTTTTTTTTTCTTACATAATATATCCTGGTTATGGTTTCCCTCCCTCTACTTCTCCAAACTCCTCCCCACAACCCCTCTTATCAGGATCCACTTCTTTTTTGGTCTCCTAAACATAAAAACCAGAAAAAAGCCCCCTATCCACTTCTGTCTCTCTCAGAATAATCTTGAACGTTATAACTGTATAACTTTCTGTATTGATCCTTCACCTCACCTCCTACTTTCATTGGACTGCTTTCTTTTCCTCGGTTCTGAAAACACTTGTTTGGATAATTAAATCTCAGCTAATTTTCTTCACTAATATATGCTCTTTAAAATACCGTGTTAATTAAGCCCCTAAATTTTATTCTGCACTATTTTCTTTGTTATTGGGTCATAATATTTTCTTATGTGTTTCAGCATAATTTCTTCATTCAGGCACTGGTCATATAAAACATACGTATGTTTTGTATTATTTTATAGACTAGATACACGGAGGCGTGGAGAAAGTATCCAGCAGCTTACAGGATGTATTTACTTTAGAGTCTTCATGAATTAATGCTGTGAATGATTTCACGTGCTTAGAAATCAGGTGAGTCTGCGTAGGTCATTGCTCATGAAAGTTAGATTGTTTCCAGTCGTGTCAAAGCTTTCCTCGCTATGCAGTGTGTCTATTCTACAGCAGTTGGGTGTTTTCTTATTGTTTTTGTTTTGCCTTTTGATTTTATTTATTCCAGAGTACTTCTCAAAGAATAGTATGGCAAAATACATTAGTTTTACAGGTTTTGACCAATGTATTTCTTTTCTGCATGGCATTACACTTCAGCTACTTGACTGCTTGATGAACAGATGTGTATTGAATTATTAACGTCTGATTTTATTTCTATTTTCCTTTCACGGTCCATGAATAGTTTTCTTCTTTCTTAAATCTGTAGGACTGCTTTTTCACTTCAGTCTTTGTTCCCTATAAATGGAAAATTATAAATTTCTATTCATTTTTTTCTAGATGATTAAACTTTTAATTTGTCACGATTTGCATGCTTAATTTATGTAAGTGTAAAGTTAACTTCAGTGCATGCTTTTTGAAAAAATCATACATATGATCATTTTTAATTCCACCTTCTGTTCCCTTCCTCTGTTACATACACTTTTGAATTAATGCACATTTATATTTAGACTCTATTTTAATTTGTGTAAGATACAATCATTTCATCTTAAATACTCAGGCTTTCTGTGTTCAGTGAATATGTTAATCCTATTATCCATCTTGAAATTTGCTATTTCTATCTGGGTTCTTTTTCCTATGTTATATTAAAATTGAATTAATGGTTGGTATATCAATTAATTTTAACATAAAAATTAAATATTTATTTTGAATTATGCACACTGTACATGATGCATGACCTTCTATATGTATAATTTGAACTTTGGGCACTTTGATATTATTCACATCACCATAGTCTATTATTAATGAAAAGTCAGGATGACAACTTTGAATCTGAAAATGTAAAACCTTATCTTCTGAAATCTAAAAGTCAGCTGGCATTTGCAAATAATAAAAAAAAAAAAATTAAATAGACAACATGTGGTGGATTGACTGAACGCTTTGTCCCCAGTTGGTGGTGCTGTTTTGGCAGATTTAGAAGGTGCTGCCTTGCTGAAGGAAGTATCCCACCGAAGGCAGACTTTTAGAGTTTAAAAACTCTCACAATTCCCAGTTTGCTCTCTGCTTACTGCCTGTGGATTATGATGTGAACACTCAGGTACTGCTCCAGCTTCCAAGCCTGCTGTCTGCTGCCATTGTTCCTCCATTATGGACTCTGACCCTATGGATCTGTGAGCCCAATTAAGTTCTTTCCTCTATAAGCTGCCTTGGTCATAAGGGTTTATCACAGCTTTAGAAAAGCAACTAATACAGAAATTTTTAAATGAGGAATTACATCAGGTGTCTGGATACAAAAGACTCAATGTCAGAATGATGTCAATTCTCTACGCTGCTAACACAACGTGATTTTAATTGAAATTATAATTGTTTGTGATTTGTGCATATGTGTGTTATACCCCAAAATCCACGTGGAATTGTGTATTGTCAAGAAGCAATAAGAAAATACTACAGAGGATTAAAACCAGTAATGCGTGATTTCCTCTACTCATAATTAAGGGACAAACATGATGAAGCAAAGGTTGGATAATTGATAGTTTATCTTTGACTTTTTGGGGAATAAACAAAAAAAGAAGTTCATAGTATTATAATTAATAATTTAGGAATAAATAAATGTAAGTAACTTGACAAACAGGTCAATGCCTACATGTTAACTTGGTATATGATAGTGATGATGAATGCTGTATTTAGAAATAGCTAAAAAAACAGACTTTAAGCAGAAAAAAAAAAAAAAGAAAGTTGAAATCACCCTCACCATAATTGTAAAGATTTCAAATAAGTACACCAAAATCTAAAAATGTGAGGCGTGGGGCTAGAGAGTTCCATCAGTGGTTAAGAACCCATACTGCTTCACAGAGAACTGTAGTTTGGATCCAGCCCCTGCATTGGGAAGCTCACAGCTGCCTGTAACTCCAGTTCCGGGGGTGCCGCACCTCTTCCAGCTTCCGTGGGCTCTTCATACACACATACATATTAGTAAGAAGTTAAATTAAAAATCTTTAAAAATGTGAAATACAAAAAAAACTAAAGAACACAGGGCAATGTGGGTTTATGAAAGAATAGAACATTATTAAGAAACATTGCTTGTTACCAACGCATGAAGATGCAGCGAAAGTATGAAAATTTAAGCAGTTCTCACTTACCCTGCTGCCCCTATTTGTGCTTTCCCTGCCGACATCAATGCGACTTACACTTTGTTCTTCCCTTGAAGATGATTTTTACATTTCGCTCCTTTTCTTCTTACTATCAAGTATACATAATCTATAGTTGCCTGGTTTGTTTGGCTTGTTCCATATACAATCATTTATATCTCGGTATACCCCAGAGCTTCCTGGCTTTATCATCATCCTGCTATTAAGACTCCCTTAATGCTAGTGTGCTAACTCAAAGACAAAAACAAAAAAAAAAAACAAACTAAAATCTATGAACAAATGATATGGTGTAATGGTTCAGGGTAAGAGCTTTGAGAAAAGAGAAAATGAATGAGTCTTAGTCGTGTTCCCTTTAAATGTGTGAATTGAATAATTTTGTTTCCTCAAATTAGAATAAAAACATTAATAAGCTTGCTCGAAGATTAAATAGGACTTAAGAATTCCATTTTCTGGAAGAACATAACTAGTTTTCATAATTTCATCTGTTGAGATCGCCATAATATGAGTTTATTATTATTTTTATAGTGAATTAAATATGTGAGAAATAAGTAGACTCATTTCAAACTGTATAAATAAATTGAGAGCTGGCTTTCTTTGCAGAGCTAATGTATTTTTAGTATAGAGACATTATCTAATTAAGACCTACACATGATCAAGCCACTGGAAAATCCTAACATGGAGGAGGGTGAGGTTCTCAAGACTCAGCTGCTAGTGAAGTTGCTATAGGCAAATAACACTTGGAGGATGGAGAATCAACTTCTTTGGGGGTGTGGCCACTTGCAGGTCTCCTGCCCCAGTGGATGACACATATCTGTACATAAATAATGTTGCACTAATTGGATCCAGCGGGTTAAAATTAACTAATCAATTTATGATTGCAAAAAGAAAGGCATGGATTTGAGAGGGAGATGGAATGGGGTTTTCTTGTGAGGAGTTGGAGGCTGGTTATGATAAAGATAGATTTTATACATGGATGAAAAATTAAAAGAATAGAGAAGATAACCCAATAGCATTCATCAGCATCTTTCAGTATCAGCTTACTCACCAAATCTGAACTGAATTACCCATCATTTGCTAAGCATAATGCAAATGATCAACAGTTGATATTTGAAACCAAATGAACATATCTGGCACTCATGAAGTTTCCTTTTGGGTCCATTTGTCTCAAATGTTACATGAAAAACTTGTAGAATTATTTTATGTCAACAAATAGAATAATTATGTTATTGAAAAATAATACCATACGCAGTAAAAACATGCTTTCGAAATTTGGCAAATATTTGATATTTAGTATGACTCCAATATTGGTTATATACAATTCCTTTTATATCTAAAAAACTATTAGCTATTTCCAAAAGGGGGTAATCTTGGATTTTGTCAAAATTTCAAAGGATGCAATATAATAGTAGCACATATTTTATGCTGTAGCGATGATTGTAAGAGAGAATGGACAACCTTGAAAATATGCTGTAAGGTTTGAAGACAGCTCACTAGTTAATGAAGTTCTATCTGTACTTTATATTTCCATACAAGGAAAAATAGCATCTCCATTTCCTAAATCACGTAATTGACAAGAACAAATGTAAGTAGTGCGGTCTTTCTGGAAGCCAGCTCCTGTTAAGCTGCATCTTTGGACATCATTTTAAGTGACTGATTAATGAATAAAGAATTTCAGAAAACTTAATAGTGCTGGCAATACCTAAAGATGATTGCATGGGTGTTTTTTTTTTCACATAAAAAGGAAGACAAATTAGGGTTCCTTGTCACGTAGCAGTTTGAAAAGGTAAACAGAGATAGGCCTATTGACTGTTCTGTGGCTACCATGAACAATTTTACATGTGTTCTCATCTTTCTTCATAGGGTCCCAGCAGCTCATGTGGCATATCTGAGTCAGATTTTATACTCATTTATTCGTGTGACACCCTAGTTGGCAGGCTCTCCTATCGCTATAGTTATGCCAAGGACACATGCAATCAAGGCCTACTAGGAGGAGATGAGAGAAGTGCGCCAGACTACAGGTAAAACTGATAAATGATATTCAAGATTCAATCATCTTTATCTTACAAATACTTATGAGCATTTAATAAGTGAGCAACCTCACCAACATGCCTGCAGTTTTGCTTTCATCCGTTGAAGACGCACATCCACACGAAATTGCTGTATTATAAGGTAACAGTGTCTAAAGTAAGAACAGCATGAAAGCTAATATTACGTTAGGGTGATGTGCCAGAAGGTTATATGTCAACTTGACACAAGCTAGAGTCATCTGAGATAAGGGAACCTCAATTAAAATAAATGCCTTTGTAAGATTTGGCTGCAGGCATGCTGTAGAGCATTTTCTTAATTAGTGATTGATAGAAGAGGGCTCAGCCCATTATTGGTGGTGCCATCTTTTAGCTGGTGGGTCCTGGCCGAGTAAGCCAGGAAGAGCAAGCCAATAAGCAACACTCTTCCATGGCCTTTCTATCAGCTTCTGCCAACAGGTTACTGCCATGTTTGTGTTCCTGTTCTGATTTCCTTGGATGATGAACAATGACATGGAAGTATAAGCAAAATTAACTCTTCCCTTTCCAAGTTGCTTCTGTTCATGGTTTTTCATCACAACAATAGTAGCCCTAACTAAAATGGGTGGTAAGTGTATATGTTACATGCTATTCATGTGTGTGTGTATATACGCAAATGTATGAAATGACATGGGTTTCAGTCTTTTGACTCAAAGGAGAAATATTTCATAGTGTAAATAGTGAAGGTATCTCCAAATAGAATGTTCATTTTGATCATTTTGCATATAAGTAGAAACATAAATATGCACAATGCATTTTTTTCCCAATCACATCAACATGCACAGTCTAGGAAGATTCTGAAGTGTTAGTTATTTCACTTTGCATGAAGGTGTTTAGTCTTTGTTGCTGCTGATAGAGCAGTGAATAAAGCAGTTTTACCAGTGAGATTTGTTTAAATCCATGTAACAACATTAGAAAAGGATTGAAAGAATATTTATTAAGTAAAATGTAAAAGTTGTACAGTTATATTTTATAATGTCTACTAAAATAATAAAAAGACTATTAGATATTGTTATTCTTATATTATAGAATGATTTACAAGGAATAGTATAGTTATTCCCTGTAGCTATTAAAACCATCATAAAAGCAAGTAATTTTTTAAAATATTATATCCATGTATTCAGGCTTGATCTAGGAGTGTTTTAGACTCTTCTGGCCCATAAATTGAAGTGAGTTTTGATGTGGCTGGCACTAGAGTTTTTGTTAAATAGTGTATGGCAATCTTGGGGAATATTATCACCCAAAATGCGTCAAATTCATATCTCTGTATCTCTATATCTATCTATCTATCTATCTATCTATCTATCTATCTATCTATCTATCTACCTACCTATTTGTGAATATGTTTGTATGTATGTGGGTATGTATGTATACACATACACTTAACTATATCATTTATGTATTTTAGGTTATATAAATAATACGTTTTCTTATAAATTTTTCAAACATCCTTAGTGTTATTTACCCTCTGTCCTCTACAGTTAAAGTTGCTTTGAGTTTTTAATTTGAAATTTAAAAAAAAAAAGCATTAGAGTACACAATCACAGATGTACTTCTTCTTTTAGATCACTTGGTAGATAATTCTCTTTCAAAGTTTCTTGAATAAGTCCTTCATCATGAAACCTAAACTGTCCATGAGCCTTAACTCAAGCCTGCTATTCTCTGTACTATATCCAGTCAGTGTTGAGATGTTCTAGTCTCATATTTAAATGACAACATAAAAATAGTCAACGGCAGTAAGGAGATATTTGACAAATAATGCTTAATTCAGTCATAGATTTCCTACTTTAAAAATTATGATGATATGTTTGTCATTCATCAGGTGCTATTAAAATATTGTTTATAAGTATTATTGTTTGTGAAGTTATAATGTAATGGCATGCATATCAATCAAAATAAAATTTATGCATTAAATATATTCCAGCATAAACATAGATTAGATAACTATATCAATATATATGTGAATATACACACACATCTCTAGGTAAAATGATTTCTTCTGTAATATACTCTAAGAACACTTAGAAGAGGATTCTTTACAAGCTAACTGAACTTGCAATTTTAATAACACTGCTGAGAATAGTCTTAATGTCTGTGGAGTTCTCAGACCTCTAACCTAAAAACCAGAATTCTTAGTTCCTGATTAATTTTTATGTTCAAAACTGTTCAGTAAAAGACAATCGTTAAGAATTTAATTCCAAGTATAGCATGGTGGTTCACAACTTTAATACCAACATTTAGGAGGCAGAGGCAGATGGACCCCTATGAGTTCAAAAACAGCCTGTTCTACATAGTGAGTTTTAGACCAACCAAGGTTACACAGTGAGATCCTGTCTCAAATATAATTTGATACTTTAAAAAAATGTAATTCCATACTTTTAAAATTGAAATCCTGTTTTTTAATTATGTTAGATTAAAATTATGTTAGACAGTAAGGGCATGCTCTGTTTTTGAAAAAAAAAATTTTTTTTTCAAAGTCAGTTCTTACCATTAGTAGGGTTGTATTTATTTTCTGTTTTAAAAGACATATTTTATTTTAAAAATTTAAAAAAGGGTGTATATGTGTGTGTCTGTGTGGGGATATGTGCATATGAGTGCAGGTACCTATGGAGACCAGAAGAGGGCATCATTTCCCGGAGTTACGGTTACAGATGGTTGTGAACCATCTGAAGTGGGTACTGGAAACTGATATGCATTCTCTGCAAGAGCGGCAAAATCTCTTAAACTCTGAGCCATTTCTCTAGTTCTAACAGAAGGAATTCTAGTGAGATGATTGTAAATGCTTCTTTTTGCATTTGTGCATCACGTTTCTCATATCTTTCCTCATAAGTCGCCTGTGTCTCTGATCAAAATTACTTTGTCTTGCACTGGTGGTTGTCATAATACAGACAATGCAATCCTTTAACGTAATTAATAGAAGAAAAATCTTTCTCTAGTATACTGTTTTTAGAATTTTGATGACTCTGCTGTTAAAACTAGCAATTCCATTCTGATTTTCATATATTATGTCCACTGTAACTATAGGCAGGGGATGAATGCATCTTTTGTATTTCAACCTTGACTTCTGATGTAGAATTCTCTATCTTATACTCTGGAATGGAAGTTCATGTTTTAACTTGTCTACCTTTGATGGAAGTGTTCTTTTAACTCATTATCTCCAATATTTTCTCTCTTTGGGTTAGGATACTATCTCATTCTCATCAGTTCATCTCACTTCATTGTATTGTGTCTTAGAAGGAATCACATCTGGATACAGACTGCTTCCATAAAGATCTGAGTATTTTCAGCCCCCAGATGCTGTGCCACCAAAGCCCTCTCAACTGCAAGCCAACGTATCTTGAGTATGTATGCTAAGTTGACACAGGATATTGAGACACAAGTAACACTAACAGTTACTCCATGTTTTTTTTAACCTCTGTTAAACTTCTTTTATATGTCATGCATATTATCCTGCATCAATTTGCTTTAATTTCATGTAATTCTAGGGATTATAGATATCCTCCTATATTCTTAAAGAGTCCTAGTGGTCTATAAAGAATAACATATATTGGAATCAGAAGATGCCAAAGGAGAGCAAAGTAAATTCAGAGAAGGGTTTCTGGTTAAGCTTGGATATATGAAAGAAGGGAAGTGGTGTGTCAGAGGTGTATAGGGCACTTGCTAGCATTTAATTCAAGTATTAATCATGAATGGTGTTTGAGATAATAGCCAGTGGATTTAGATCTGTTCTATGCTTCTCCAGTCAAACTGACAACTCATTTGGATTGTATATGACAAATAAAAAGCCTTTTGGTCTTCTCCAATTTGGCTACATTTTAGCTAACAGAGATTTGAAGGTGTCAGTGTTCCTCCCCTTCCTTCCGTGATGACAAGATGATAAAGTAATCACGACAGCAGAATGCAGAGAACAGCTCTTGCTGTTCCTCATCTCCAGGAAGCATATCACTGCAGTTCTCAACTTCTGGATCATGACCCCTTTCGGGGTCAGATGAGCCTTTCACAGGGGTCACCGAAGCCATCTGCACTGCACATATTTACATTATAATTTATAAAAATAGTAAATTACAGTTATGTATTATCAACAAAGATAATTTTATGGTTGGGGGTCACTACAACATGAGAAAGTATATTAAAGGGTTGTAGCATCAGGAAGGTTGAGAACCACTGGCTTAGAGTTTTATGTACTTCATCTATAGTTGACCCTCCTCAAAGGTATTGTTCTCATTTAAATTTGAAGTACTGTCACAGGCTCATGTTTGAACAGCTGGGCAGAACTTATTTGGAAGGTTGTGAAATCTTTGGGAAGTAGAGCCTAGAAGGAAAAAAGTCTCTTTCTTGATCTGCCACATGATGCCTGTATCACTTTCCCATGATCACAAATAAAGCCATATTCTTTCCCCAGCATATGGACTGAAATACCCTGAGATTGTGAGCCAAAATGAGTTTTTTCTTCCTTAAATTGTTCTGCAACATATTCTGAAACAATGACACAGAATAATTATTAACATCTGTGTAGTTACATAACAGTCCCTAACACTCCAACTCATTAGCAAAGACACAACTTCTCTGAGTTATTCAGGCCGTGAAATACCGTGAAATAACGTGTCTCTGCAAATACAATGGAGGTACCAAATCAGCTAAGTGCATGGCAGGTGCATCATCCAATTAGCCTGACTTAGTCACATGAGGCTTTTAACTTGAACTAAAAGAAGTCAGAAGGATTCAAAACAGGAGTTGGGTTCAGAACCTAGTGTCAGTGTTGAAGAGGGATAAAGGCACAAAGCAAGAAAGTGGGTTGTTGCTAGGCTATGACATGACCCCTAAATGATTTCCAGAAAGGAAATGTGCCTCAGAGTCTCTTGAGGACCAGAGCATCTTTTGTAACAGCCTGGTGGAAAGCTCTGCTTCATTCTTACGGGGCCCTGAGTAGGAAGGCCAGGTGAGTCTTGCCCAGGCTTTTTGACTGACAGAAATGTCAGATAATAGATGACCTTACACTTAGTTTGTGGCAATATGCATACAACCATAGAAACCAGAGAGAACTAAATTTTTTCAACCATGCAAATCCAATGATGTTTTAAAGTGGGGAAAGTGAAACTCAGAAGAGGTTTTGTTCATATTTAACACACATCAGCTTGTCTGACAGTGTGGAATACAACATCGTGAAGGTGATATTTGCATATTAAGATAGTTTGACTTTTGATGACACATGTAAGGAGTTGTGTCTGTTACCTATGCACAAAATTTGCTCTCTAGGGACCATCATTGTTTTCACATAGATTCACTAAAGAGACACACGTTGGTATACATCTACATCATATACATATACATTCATACAGATTTAAGAATATTCAAATGTGCTCCCAAGCAAAACTGAAGACATTTTCTTTATGTTAGGTTATAAACAAAACTAAGAGCAAAATGCCATTAAGGAGTTTTATCCCTAGAAACCAGTATAGTCACAGTGAGGATCAACATAGTTTTCCAAAATACTGACCAAAGAGAGAGCAAACATGATTTCTCAATGTCCTGATTTATTTTCTCTTAAATACAGCTCTAGACAATGGTACCAGAGACTTCATTGAAGTGGGCTCTCATTCAGGACAAACACTGATAAAACAGATAAGGGAGCAATACATTCTGTCCAATATATTTTAGGTTGGCGAGGAACAGTTCAGTCCAAATGTTTATATTCTAGTGATTTTAATTATAACTAAAGGGACTATTGGATACTTTAGGATTTTAAATGAGTCAAGATGTTATAAGAATGTAAAAACATGTTATATATGCTAGATGCCTTGAAAACTAAACTTACTTTTTTCTCTCTTGGTATTTATATAGATGAAGCAATGTACCAACTCATTTTCCCTAAAAATCATCACAAAAAGTAGAATGTTAAACAAAATTCAGTTTACTTTGACATGAACATGTAGTTGGAGTACTTTGTTATATGAAATGTGTATTTCTTCATATCTAGGACAGAAGTAAAGTGCTCTATAAGTAACGACTGTATCCTTCACCGGCTAGCAAGATGAACTACTACAAGGAGTCGTGTCACATTTAAGCACTGGCCTCCTTTTACTCTATTTGCAGAAGTCAAAATGCACTAATATCAGAGGAATGCTTTGCAGTCCCTGCATGTAGGTGGTGGCAGAGCAAGCATAATAAATCAATGGAACAAATTGTCAGAGCGGTAATGTGGCTTCTGTTGTTGTGCTTCTCGTTAACAGCAGTGGCAATTGAAGAAAAGCTATTACTGCAACTCGAATTCTTAATGAGGTTTGCTACCAATTAGTTTACTGCCCAAGTATATGCTTTGACGTTTGGTTAGCTAGAAACTTGGGCAACTCTTCATCCAAGAGGATATTACTACATACAAACTGAAATGATTGGTTTTTCTAATGTCTGAGCAAGTTATTATAAGAGGTGGCTGCAACATATCTTAAGGGAACATTGACCTTCAAACTCCTGCTTTCTTCAGGGCTGATGTCAAATCAATAATACAGAAAAAACAGAAACACTCTAAAGCCAATGTTTTATTGATATCTAAACTAATACAGTTTGCAAACACATTTTACTAAACTTTTCAAGCCAATGTTAGTTTAAAGAATTGTGCCCAGAAAATGTCAGCCTTGAAAATTTATCTGACAAATGGGATGAAGCTTCTCTGACACATTCCAGTCAAGACCCAAGCTGACACTCTCTTATCTTGAATCACTCCAAAGTATGCAAAAATACTGTAACAATTCTTATACCGTAACTAGAATTTAAGCTGTATAAATAATGGAGCCATTCTGAAATATCCGCCACTAAATAGCATCATTTTTATTATTGTAAAACAAGATTCAGAATATAAAGAAAAGTCTGTAAAGTGTAATAGGATAGAGTATTTACTATGTCACAGTATGTCTATAAAACAAATGCCCCAGAGAATAATAATAATAGCATGTGTGAAAAATTTGTGGGGCTGGAAAGATGATGACTCAATGGGAATAAGAGTTTGTCTTGCAAGTATGTGGACCTGAGTTTCATCCCCAGAACCCATGTAAAGAATTATCTTGCATGAATGTTTGGCATCCCAGTGCAGGGAAGCATAGATGGGAAGATGCTGACCAGGTAGCCTAGCTTAAGTTGTAAGCCCCAGGCTAAGGACAGACCCACCCATCTCAAGAAGTATATGACTTTGCTGAAGATGACAATGAGGTTGTCATATGGCCTCCATGTGTATACACACACACACACACACACACACACACACACACACACACACACACACATATATATACACACAAAGAGAGAGGGGGAGAGAGAGAGAGAAAGGGAGAGAAAGAGAAAGAGAGAGGGAGGGAGAGAGAGACAAAGAAAGAGAGAGGGAGAGAGACAGAGGGAGAGAAAAGGAACATAAAAGGTATTTGGATAAATTATTAAATAGATACTGTTTAGGGAAAGGTAAAAACAACATAAAGTGTTAATACTAAGTTAAATTAATACTAAGTAGGAAGAAGAGCTTTCTAAAACATTCAGGTTGAAACAAACTAAGCTTTGTCCTAACAGGAATAGGGCTGAATAATTCATTATGGTCTAAAGACCCAAGCAGAAGGGCATTTGTAGGTTACTCAGGCAGGGATGTCTATAGCTATTTCCCAACAATCCCGGCTTCAGAATAATTTGATCAATCCAATTTCTTTGTATTTGGGTATTTTATTTATGTCCAGTTCAAGGAGATTTAACACTCTCCTTCTTCTCTTCTACCAGATACACAAAGCTGCACAGTTGCTTTTTTATCTATTGCTTTTATCTCTGCCTCCTTTGAGATTTTTACTCAGCACATGACCGAATCTGATGTTCCAACAGCTCTTCCTCCACTTCCAGTGTAATGAATCTGAAGTCTTCTAGCTCCTGTATGAAATGTCCCTACCACCCTGTGCCTTTATGTGAGGGTAAAGAATGTTGTACTTTTCAAGTTTTATTATAAAAATCAATACAGTTTGTATCTTCTAAAAGCAACTGGAAAAAAAACTTTGTACCTTTCATGATTCTTTATGGACATACGAGTCATCCTGCTTTAATACTAGTGCCTGTCACACTAACTAGGGTGTTTTTGTCACAACGACAGTAACTAATTTCCCTTATTTGGAGGGTTTTCTCTCACATATTTCCACATTATCTAGACAAGATTGCATTCTGGCTTTTTAGAATACCTTTATAATACCCTAAAGTAATATGTGTGATTCTATGTGATTTGGATAATTAGGTCCTGTTCCTTCATAGTTTCCTATACATCTTTGTTTACTAGTACAGTAAGTACTTAGTAATAAGTAGTGTAAGGCAGGTTCTCAATAAATGTGTAAGTTATACCCTAGATACATACATTTAATAAATTCCATAACTTTCATGATTTACATGAAACATCAGATTTAATCTTTCCAACAACCCCTGAAGAAAATAATGGGCATAAATTTCAAGTACCTTACCCCATATCAGCTTCAAGTGAAGGAATGAAATGAAAATAATATCCATTAATACATATACCTATTCTTTAATTGTGCATGCACTTGAATTCCTTATAAGGAAACAGTAACATCACAAAGATCTTCAATATATTTTACAAAAATAACTTTGGTGTTAAAGTTTAAAATAGAAAACAAATCAGTGCATTTATAAGACAGTATGAACAACAAATGAGAAGAAGTAAAGGTTCCTTAAAATGAAACCAAAATTAAAACTATTTTAATGATATTAAAGTTCATTACAAGGGAACAAATCATAAACATTATAGTTTGAAAGAGATGGACCTACTTTTGTGTTTTGTTATTATGCTAGACCTTGAAGGCTAATCAGTTTTGTATTTTACCAAGAGCCTATCATGTTCTCACCTTTCCACTTACATTGATAATTTTTCATGTATACTAGAGGCGTGGTATTTTAAGTTACTTTGTTACTTAAAGACATCTATTGTTTTATTTTCGAGTCTCTCAAAAATCTAATACAGTTTGCAAAATACATGATTTATGAACCCCAAAAGAGGCTTAAGCTTACTACTGAATACTCAATGCACATGTAAATATGTATGTGTAATTATGCATAAAAATCAACTTTATCAATATGGAAGCTAGAGGGAAGTAAAATTTATAAGGTAAATGAAAGAGCAATACAAAAATTAAAATACAAAATACACTTTTAGATATTATAAAAATGACATGGTGGAGAAAAGGGAAACTGATCCAAGATGAGAAATTTTGTTGGTTTTTGTAATCAGGTGGATAGACAGCTTAGATGTGAGGTAATCTCTTCTGCTATCATGTGACAACACCAGGTTTACAACCATCATTATACAGTTAAAGCTCATTTGCCATCACACTTAGTTGTAATAAACAAAACAAGTCTATCACTATCCACTGGAAGTGAGACCCACCAAATTGCCAGGGATTGATCAGAATTGGTAAACTAAGGAGTTTTGAAAAAAAGAAACAGCAATTACTGCTAACTATCGAGGCCGGCCCATAGAAATAGACCTACGAGAGGTATGATCGGAAGAGTCTGTGCATTTCGTTTACTAATAGTCACAGACATCACTGTTTGGTACAGTCTATCTGCTTTGCAGATCATAGCAGCGATGAGTGTTCTATCTCAACATTTGGGTCCCTGCTTATCACCTTCCTACTGGCAATCTGCTTTTACTTCATCAGCATCAGTTGAGTTGAGCACCATATGATTTAAATACAGTTAGAATATTCTGTAAAGATCTGGTTACTTAATCATGACAAAGAAATGTTATGCCTACTAGATAAGCCCTTTGCATCTAACTTGCATTATTACCTCCCACTTTGTCTCGTCTCTCATTATAACCGATGGAACACTTTGTCCCGATCCGCTCCCCCATGTCAGTGTGAAAAGGGCTAGTCTTGTAGAATTTTAAGGTTTACTAGAGAAATCAATACATTTATTAGTTCCTCGTGGAGAACTGGATGAGAATTTATAATTACTAATTTTCAAGTCCTGTTCAAACAAAAGATTATATGATTCTTTAAATCACATGGCTAAGAACTGTCACATTATGTCTTCACAAGTTCTTTATTCAATAAATATCAGTATTTTGAGCTGCTTCTGTCCTCTGAGGGTATAATGTGAAAGTATATCAAGAATAAAATTAAATGGTTACAATACAGTTCTTAAGCTGATTAGCAACTTTCAAATTCATACATATGACATTAATATAGTCTTTGCTTTACCTACAATTCAAATTGTATGGGCTCATCTGGGTTCAGATAACTATTAGAAGAATAAGTAATACAATGAAAATAATGTTTTATCTCACCAAATAACTTTTTCACTGCGTTTCTGTGGCTTTAGCAAAAGTAATGGATTCCTAGTGAACATTCAGAAGTTCACACTGACCTCATGACTTACTCTATATTTGCAAGGCTTGGAATTGTTCACAGAGTAAACAGCAATGAACATGGGGGACAATAACTGATTCTCTGTAGTATACAATTTCATGACCTTTGTTGGAAGATGGAAGAGATATTGGATTTATGAAGAGTTATGTATCTAAAGCACTTGAGAACTTCTCCCTTCTTGTCACTAGTAAAATTAAAGAATGAATTTACTTTTCATTCAGTTCAGTCTTAGGCTTTGCTTCAATTTGAGTGCTTTATTTATCTTTGACTAGATTTCATAAAACTTATCTCTGGATATCAAGAAATGTATATTTATTTAAAAATAACTTGCATCAGGGTACTCATCATAAAACTGTAAGTTTAATGGAAATCCCAATCCCATATGTGATTCTAAACCCCATTCCCTAAATCTAAAAGTGTGTTGTTCTGAGGTGATGGGATATATTTCGGAGAACACTGATACTTCCCATTTGCCCAAACAATTACTATTTGAGTCAAATAATTACATAATAAATCTGACATGTAAAATACTTCCAAAAAACCCATTGTTAAAAGCTGGACTGTGTCTCCCCCTAAATAATGTTTATAACTAACTTCTGTGACTGTGACCTTATTTGGAAATCAATGATAAAATAACATGTCTGCAAGGAAGCTTTCAAGCCAGACTCTCAGGGAAGGCCCGATAGAGTCTTTTTTCATACTAACAGACTCCAGAATTCGTATCAACAAATACCTGCCATCTAGTTTGTGGTATTTTGTTCCCACGGCTCCAAGAATCATCAGTGCTATGGAGTTTAAAACACAATACATCAAAGGCAGGCTAGTTTATTGTTAGAGAATTAATCTACTAAAATGTAAAATATAGTATGCAATAAAATAAACTCAAATCATCATGCCCACTTTAGGTGACATTTAGATCCCTTCCAAATAAATGTGTATGTTAATATTTTTTGTGAGCCAAGTATTTCTTTCTAATGTAGGGCGATTCTTATAAGTGTGTGTGTGTGTGTGTGTGTGTGTGTGTGTGTGTGATTAATCTATACTTTGTAGAAATTAGTTTGCAGATTTCAGTTTTGGCACTTCTATTTGAAATGTACAACTCATTCCCAGAATGAAGGAAGGTGGTGGCAGTAATTGCTGAAACATTAAATAGGGACATCTAGGCATAAAATCTATACTACGGGTAATATGTAATATGTAGCATTCCTGAAAAAAATTCAAAATACAACATTTTCCTACCAAGAATGTAAATATTGCTCCCTGAATGGCATCCCCTTTTGCCAACATATAACTCATTCCCAGAATGAAGGGAGGTAGTGGCAGTAGTTGCTGAAACATTAGAGACATCTAGGTATAAAAATCCACACTGTGGAAAATATGTAGCATTTCTGAAAAAAATCAAAATACAGCTTTTTTCTACTAAGAATGTAAATACTGCTCCCTGAATGACATTTCCCTTGCCAAGTGATATTTCTTGAGAATCACATTTGACAGTAATGAAAAACAGCATTACTGCAGATAGTTCAAGTTAAAAATACCCCGTAGAAAATGATAAGATAAAAATTAATGCTTTTGATTTCTTTGTGCTCGTATATAAATTGTCAAAATATCACATTAAATGCCCTGATGTACCACAGAAGCATGACAATTACACAAATGCTAAGCCCTGCCACAAAATAGATAGATAGATAATTTGCAGTAACATAGATACCCACTGCTACATTAGATTTTTTTCAGGTATAGGAAAAATTAAATTTTTTCTTACAAAAACATAAAAATACTAAGTTCGAAAGACAGCATGCAGTGTTAAAATGGTCACTTTAAATATACTTTGTTTCATGGAAATTTTTTTTTAATTTCATATATTGATTTCTTGTTATGAGTCACTGTGGTTTGGATATTTATTGGCCATTAACCATATTAGTACCAAGTCAAAGCTGTGGTTTGTAAACAGCGCCCTGAAATCTCACCCTAGTGACCTTTACATAGACTTGTAAGTCATTGGTGCATAATAAGCACAGTCTCCACTTAATGAAGCTAGAGCTTTATATTTTAACACTCACTTGGAAAACCAATTAACTCTGGCCTTATTGAACAAATTGAACAGGAAATAAATCAAGTGTTAAAACATTGGTGATGGGCCAGACTCTGTGTAATTAGGCTGCTGATATGCCCAGGGCTGTGTATGCACAGTTTTATGTTTTGATTGGCAACTTCAACAGATTAAAGGATTAATTTATTTTAGTATATTGTCCTCATGTTCCAGCTGAAAAACCAACTCTTGAATCATGGGACCCTAAATTGTACTACACAATTTACAACAGCAATTTCACTATACTTCACATTCAAGTTGCAAAGATAGTATCTGTTAAGTTGTCACCCCACTGTCCTTCACATCAGTTAATATACAGAAATAAATTTTACTACTCATTTATAAAAGATCCTTCAATTATTAAAATCAGAATATAATACAGAGGAAATACCTTGAAGTAAAAGAAAGACAATATGAGGGTCAGAGGTAAGACGAAGAATGAAGAGCGGGAGTTCAAGCATACTGAAATTATGGAAATAGGGTGTTATGAACCTAGAGCAGTGGTTCTCCATCTTCCTAATGCTTCAGTCCTTTAATACAGTTCCTCATGTTGTCATGACCCCCAAACATGAAATTATATTTGCTGCTAATTCATAACTACAATTTTTCCACTGTTAGGAATCTTAGTGTAAATATCTGATATGCAAATGGTCTTATGAGACCCCTGTGAAAGGGTTGTTTGACACCCAAAGGGGTTGTGGCCCACAGGTTGAGAACCGCTGCCCTAGATGCTAAGGAGAAAGAACAGTTGAATAGACATCTGGCAGCTCTAACAGAAAGAAAAGAGGTTGAGAGAGAGGTCTTGGGAGACGGCTCAGTTGGCAAATTGCTGACCACGCAGGCATGAAATCCTGAGTTTTAAGCCTCAGGGAAACCTCCAGTTATGGTGATAAGTGTCTATAATCTTGGCACTAAGTACGTATAGACAAAAGGATGCATGGGGCTTGCTGGCTAGCCAGTCTAGCTGCACCAATGAGCTGCATCAGTGAGTAGCCCTATTTCAAAAAATAAAGAGAAGAGAGATTGAAGAAGATACCTGGCCTCCACACACATGTGCACATAGAAAGTACCACAGAAACACATACACAGACACAGGTCCATATGTACACGGAGTTATTAGAAATGAGTGCCTCCTTTTATAAATTACTAATGTGACATGTCATTATTTTCACCAAATTCTGGGGATTCCATTACTTTGGATTCTTCTAGAATCTAAAAATTCTGGGAAGGCAATTAAACTGGGTTTTTAGATATAAAACCTGAACAAAATACACAACAAAGATCACCCAATAAGTCCACATCTCCCCTAGCAATCCTTGTCTGGGTTGTTATGTTTGGTAATTTTTTCCTAAGATGTTCCAATGGACTAACTGACCAAAACAGCAACGAAATCTGTCTTTATATATTTTTATGAATTAATTTATTGAACACTTAGAAGGTCCTTTAATATGATTAGAATATAATTGACATAACTACCTCCTTTAATTTTCTCAGTTTTCTTAATTTTTCCAATACCTGTCTGTTTTAATGATGTTTATTTTAGATGAAATATCTTTGTGCATTTTAGTACTTGAGAAACCTTTAGCCCTGTCAATAGCTAGGCAATATTTAATTTGTGAAATATAAAGTGGTTTCATTCAGAAAAATTATCTATTTGGATGAGGTCAAAGGAGGGCATAAGAACATAACAAATTGAGAGGAAAAGTACCATCCAGTTTTAATGAGTAATTTAAATGGAACTTTTAAAATATTAGTTTCACATTATATCATTTCTTCCAGTTCAATATACTTTAGTGAGATAAGAGAACACACAGGGGCTCACTATGTCCAACTCCTATTTTCTTCTTTTACTTTTTTGTTTTCTCAGATATGTCCAAAATCCTAGAACTGACGCTATATCTTCTTCTTCTTTCAGTGCTGGATAGAGATTCCTTTATAATCGATATTAACAGTGTGCTGTCACCATTAAGTCTTGTCTAGTCATGAACAACTGAGACTAACATTCTCTTTGAGATTAAACAAGATCCACAGACATTTTTTTTTTTTCCAAATAAGACCTTAGAGTAAATTTGATCTTATTCTCACTGCTTTGGAAGGAAAAGTTTCCAGTTTCCCAGTCCTAATGTAAAAAAAAAAAAAAAAAAAACAAACAAAAAAATAAAATAAAATAAAAAACAAAACAAAAAACAACAAAAAAACCACTGGGAAATAAATGAACACGATGATTTTTGATGTTAAGAGACATCTGGTTTTCTGAATTGATGCGTTTGAACTGAAATGAGGTAATAAAACGGTAGAGGCAAGATTCTGGAATGAGCAGTCTAAGAGTAGAAAATGTCAGGGGATTGAAATCCTGAAAAATAAATACAGGTAAAATTTTCTACAGAAAGAAAGCAAGGTCTATCCTCAAGCATTTCACTGTTTCTTTTCAGGCGATGAACAGGAAGATTCGTTAACTTGCCCAAACTATAAAGCAGAAAGCCAAGATGCAAACCCAGGCAACAAGTTTCCACAACTGCTTTCTATGCAGCAAGGGGCACTTGGTTCTAGCAATTAGAGTTAATAGAAATTTGCTATGATAGTAGGTAGAGGGCTTGGTTTGCTGTGAAGAGATACTTTTTTTAATAAAAAAAATTGCCTTTCCAAATTGCCATGTGAAGACACTGAATATCCAAAGCATCTTATTTATATTTGAGAAAGGTGAAACTTGCTGCAGTTTCACCTAACCATAAATTATTAGATATAGGTATGGTATAGGTATTTTTATATTCTCATTTTCTCAGAAAAACCTTTATGTAATTTTTAGAAAGCATGATGATAACTCAGACTATGGTACAGTATAGCCAGGGAGTATCAGGATGAGTTTTATTTAAGCAAAAGGCTTTTCTGGTGGATTAGAAATAAATGGTTAAAAAAATATAGAAGCCTAGCATGTCTCCACTCTAGGCATGAGTCAGGGGAATACACAGATGATAGATTCAAGATAAAAACGAATGGAGAAGGGATATGGTGGACCAAACTTGTGGCTATTGAATAGACATCATAGGGTCTTGTTTAAGCATGCAATTGGATTTAAAAATTTGTGTTACGGGGGAGAATTTGAACTAGAAAATTAATTTGTTATTGAAGAAAGTTAAACTAGAAGATCAAACTAATCAATGCTCCCCACGAAGAATAATTTTTGTACTTAAGTGTTCTGTAGCATCCCATTTATATCTATAGCTGATCTATTGGAAATGTGTGCATCACAGATATTGAAGTGTATTTCTTTGTAAGGGCTCTCCTTTACTCGAGGAATTTTATGGTACTTTTGTTGTTCATGAAAAGTGTAGTAGGTTCATCTACTTACCAAGACTCTGGCTTTTAATAACAGTTCTAAGGAGGGAGAAGTAAATAAATTGCAGAAAACACAGATCACTGGGAGAAAAATATGGCATCTGGATAACTGGTTGTCTTTATCTCCCTCTTATATCAATCACGATAACCCTCACTAGACTTTAGTAGCTGTATAAAAAGAATTTTGTTCAGAATTAAGAAGTCAATATGAAATGGCAATTTCACAGACAGAGTCAGAATTTAGACTTGCCTATTAACTTCTTTGGTCCTCTAAGAATTTCTTGAGAACTCTTCCTTATTTTGTAAATTGAACTACTCCACTTCCTTAGTGCCCTGAAACACCTGCCTTGGGATAATTGGCTCTCATTTTCCTCTCACTTCAGAAGTTCTCAAAATGTACTTTCTGTACCTCCGCATAACTGGACAAGCATTACTTTTTGGAATGTCCCATTATCTCCACAGGTCATGGGTGGTAAAATTTAATTTAATTTTTATTTTTTTGGACATATAGTGCTTCTGAAACCATGAATTTATTTTAGCTTAAGTTTTCAGCCACTACAGAGTGCTTGCAATATTCTCTAATACTTTAGTCACAGTATTGCCACTATTTTAATTTCTCATTATATCAGACAAAACTTTTCTTTTGTGTTTAGTATCAGAAACACTTTGGCTCATAATTAGGGACCAAAATTGGGGATTATCAATGAAGTCAATGCAGTTGCTTAGTCCAGATTTTCCAGGCACTAAGAATATTTTATCCACATAAATAATATAATCCATAAATTTACACTATAAAAATTTCTTTGTTTATTAGTAAAAAGATTAGAAAAAATTATGAAAATTTTCAAAAATTAATAAGAATTATTTTGAATTATTTCTTTGTTTGAACTTCTTTCACTTTCTCATAACTTAAAATATGTTCAGAAGCAGCATGACTTCACTCATTTCCCTGACTTCAATAACCAGTCTATGGATAAATCTCCATTTTATGATTTCCAACCATTTTTTTCCACATAAACTTTATACCTGTATTTCACAATGCTAATTATATAACTTTTGTCTGCTGATCTGCAAGTCTTTCTCAAGAAACTCTGATCCAAACTGACTTCATCTTCTTTCTTCTAATTCATTCTTCACCCTCAAAGATCATCCCAGTGAACAATGTCTCTGTTTAACCAAATTCCCAAGCTTGAAATCAAGGCACCCTCTTGCAAAACAATGTTCTTTCTTTACACATGCAGGTGAACACAACCCAGTCAAATACACATCTACAGAGTTTGTCAAGGTCCTAACTTCTCTCCATTCAAAGAACTAATGTCCTCATATTACATTAACTTTTTTTCTCAGTTTTTGATCATTATTTTGACATCCTAATGTGGTTTCCACTGTATTGGTTCCTCTTAATTATTCTCAAAATACATAGGTCTCCTCCTAAATATTTTTAAACATCTTAATGGTTTTCCATCATTTAAACAATAAATTCTAACTTCTTAAAATATCCTAAATTTTTAACATGCTCCTGGTTTAACTCTTCAAGCTCTCTCCAAAATGTGTGTTTTTCCATTCAGTTCTCTGAATATTCCATGGCTTTCACACCAGTGTTTTCTTTCCTACTCCTTATCATCACCCTCTATGCTGTGATATGGTATGGAATTCCAAGAAAACATATATTTTCACAATCACTTACATTGACAATACCTTTTGATCTTTATAACATATCATTGCTTTTGTCTTCTAAGTTCACATGTAAAGAAATCTCTAGACACAAGGTTGGGAACAGCTTACCTGACAGCTAAAATTAACAGTCCAGTGACTCAGTGAATCATCTCAGAAACAGGATATTCCATATTCTTTCTCCAATGTAGTCCTAACTTGGATTGCCTCAATCAAAACATTATATATATTGTAAGCAAATCAGTTTACTTTTATGGTTCTGTTAATCCTTGGTGTAATTGTTTGAAAGTGTTTTCCCTTGTTCCACTTCATGAGTGTTGTAAAGGAAGAACTGTCGATGTCTTGTATAAAATACAGTTTGCCTCCTGAGTATCTGTGTATATTTAGGATGACTTTGGGTTGGGAATAAAGGTTGTTCAAATTTACAGTTTTCAAAAATAGATGACCAGTATCTGGTCATCTAGATTGGTCACCTAGAGATTACAAAATTAAATCCAAGAAACTAGGGACCAATAAAACAGGAATGTGAGTTTCCCAATGACAAAACATGCCCTAAATTACCACACCTGTAACTCAAATCAGAACATTTAGAAATGCTTAAAGTCAGTCCTTTCCAAATTTGGTGGTTCAAAATCAAATTAAGTTTTAGTTTTTCCAGAAGATAATTCCTTGTTATTATATCAACACAATAGATGCACAACTTTCAATGATCAAAGAGCATTTGAAGTCGTAAAAGACTTGTGTTTAGGAGTGACAAAGCTCTGATCGCAGTGAAGTTTATATTACTGTTTTATGTACCTTTTCTACATCTATTGAAAGCATAGAACTTGCTTTGTGCTAGTGTTAGAGCTGTAGGAGACAAGCACTTTAAAATCTTCACTTTAGGATTTCTCAAGAAATTTAATTTACTTTGTAAATTCCATTTAGTGTACACAACCAATTGTAAAGGATTTGAAAGGTAAAAGTTTTACTCATAAGACATTAATTCACTGAATGAGTTGATATGACAGTATAATGTACCACATATTTGGCGACACAGACTGACCATATATAATTGGCAAGTGGTTGATACAAATCCGAACTTTATAAAAATAAAATTTATTACATATTTTTTTAAAACAGGAAGAGCGATAATTCATAGCCATGATGGCCAAATGACTGATTGTCAAATAGCCAAATATTTGTCAGTTTTCAAATTAGGTAGATGTCATGAGAGCTTTAAATCTACAAGTTCAGATTTTGTAAGCTGAAAACTTTTTCATTTTTATTCTACATTTGATTTAAACAAGGTAGATGTTATGAGAGCTTTAAATCCACAAAGCACAGTTGGTAAGCTGGAAAAATCTCATTTTTATTACACATTTGATTTAATAATCCTTTTAATATTGTTTTAGCTGAAATCAGAGGACAATTATTTAATTAGCTAAAAGAACACAGAAAAGAATATAATTTAGATATGAAAATGGAATTCATTTGTGTTGAAGGAGCATTTTTATAAAACGTCTTTACAGTCATTAACATTGTATTTGTCAAAGAATTCTCACCAAACAGTGTTCACATTTTCCTTCTTGGGAACTGAAATCAATTACTAATTTAAAATAGTGTTTCTGTACAAAGAAACCTAGTCTATGTCTTCAGGGTTGATGGTATGCATGTTGAATTTGTCACAAAAATGTCTGCTGCAATTTTATGTCTACACATAGCAAGTGATCTGCTCTGGTAAATGGTGATCTCACCTATATGTATTTACACACACACACACACAAATGTCTTGAGGATTTTTTGTAAGTGACTTGATTTTGTCACCTATCTTTCTGTGAGGTTAGCCCCATGGGACGCACTGTAAAGACACAGACAAGGAAGAATATCAAAGAACACTGACTCTCTACTACAAGCAGTGCTCTCTTCTGCTGTGCCAAGGTTTGAGTGTCTTCTCCAGGACAGTGGCTCTCCCAGGTCAGCTGCTTTTACATCCCACGACTGTGATGTCTCCAATTCTTCCCTTGAAGGAAGGTTCTGATGGCTTACTGTCTTTACTAGTGTCATGACTCCTTCATCACCTCTATTTGAAAGAGTACTTCCTGAGCTCTTTTAGATGTTCCTTGTAGGGCACCACCTTCTATGTAAGGATAGCAAGATGGCCTACGCAGGAAGTAGTCATTAACTAGTTATGAACATGGCTTCTTTTGTGTCTAAAGAAACTCAGGTTAATGTTGCAAAATAATTATAATATAATGCACTACTTCCTTTTTCCTGCTGAGAAACTTACTCGCATTTGAAGTCCATAAGTTCTTCAGGGAGACATTTTCTACTGGCTACAAGTCCTAAACGTAATCCTTAGCAAGTTTCTTTGAAAGTACAGTCTTTTATTATTTTTCTAGCATGAGTCATAGAGACCTTGGGAGAATTAAGAGTGCATCTGTCTCAGTAGAAAGGCAGACATCTAGATAGAAGGTATATGTTCTTTTCTTCAATTACCCCAAATCTACTAGAAGATAATTTCAGGAAAGAAATGGCAAATTCCTCATAAAGTTTAATCCATTGTTTACTTCATTTGAAATTATAGGCCAGCCAGCTCAATGATTAAATCAGTTACTTATTGCTGTTGCTTAGTTAGAGTTTCCAGGGTTTATTTTACCTTACAACAATCAGGTCACAAGCTATCACAGAAGGAAGTCAGGGTAGGAACTCAAGGTAGGGACCTGAAATCAGGAGCTGATGCAGAGGCCATGAAGAATCTGATACTGGCTTGATCCTCATGGCTTGCTCAGTTTTTTTTATACACTCTGGGATTACTTGTCTAGGGTTAGCACCACCCACACTGGGCTGGTACCTTCATATCAATCATCAATCTAGACAAATGCCCTACAAATTTCCCTACTGGCAATCTGATGGAAGTGTTAGGTTCCTCATCCAAGATGACGCAAACATGTGTCAAGTTGACAAAAACTAGCAGGACATGCTGAAAGTGCAGTGTACTTTTGGATGCTTGTTTAGATTGGAGTGTAAATCATACTTAGAAAGCAGGTGTTCATTGGTTTACTCATAACTTGACTATCTCTGTGCTGAGCAATGTGCAAAGCACGGGATAAAGTGTGCTAATCAAAACAGACCGAGTCCCTGTCATCCTGTAGTTGTATATGACAGAATTGATTCACCCAGAGGTACCCATTGGTTCAGGGTAAAGGAAAGTTTCTTCTTTTGTCTAATTAAATTACTGGTTCTAGTCTGGAGCCCTGCAGCCATAGAGCATTTTGCATTCTTTACAATTGGCTCTTAAACCTGGAACTGGAAGGCTTCAGCCTTCGTACAACTTAGAACATTTAAATTACTAGCCCAAACCTAGAAGGCTTTCAGCCTTAGTAGTTTGAGACATACTGCTGACTGAGAAACTCTGAGTAGCTCTTTATGAACTATGACTCTTCCGTTCAACTCACTTTCTTTTCTGTGTCTCTTCTACTGAGCTCTACTGTGTCTCTGTGTCTCTTTCTGAGCTCTCATCGCTCCATCATGCCTCTGTAACTAACTCTGCTCTAATTAACTCTTCTTACTGACTGACTCTTTGTACTGACTGCTTCAACTGACTCCTCTGTCTGACTCTTCGACTGACTCTTCTTAACTGACTCTGTTAACTGAATGATTCTAACTCCTATGTAACTCTCTTTTGCTAAGCCAAGAGCAGGCCTTTTCTTGTGAGAATTTGGCATGTTCTTACTCTGCTAACTCTTCCTCTGATTAGTCACTTTGACTCATCTCAGATGTCACGTCCTGTATGACATCAACTCCTTCTGAGTTCTGCTTCCTGTGTGTGCTTCCACTGTTTTTTCTAGGGATTAGAAGTGTAGACTACCACTGCTTTCTGAATACTGGGATTAAAGGTGTGTCTACATTATACCCAGACCACACAGGCCTCTGAATGTAGCCCCTGGAATATAAACCCTAGCTTTCACACAGAGCTATTCCTCTACAATCATCATAATCAGATTTGGTAGAAGCATACTGAAAAATTTGAGCCACTCACTTCCTTAAGAAGATCAATGTTGCTGCTGAAAAAACAGATGAAACCAAACCTTCTAGACTTCTAGTTAGGCAGATATATGACACTTAAAGGAAGAGAGAATACTTTTTTGTTGAAGATACTAGAAAGGATGTCCCTGATAAAGATTATAGTTACTAAATCCAAAACATATATATTTAAAATCCTTTATTGTACAATATGTATAATTTAAACTACTCTCAATGATATGTATTGCTCTTCATAGACAATTATAAAATAATCACAGTTTGGGTGGTCTTCACATGTGAAAATTAAAAACACAAGTTATCTGGTTATCTGTAGTTCATCCTGTAAAAACACTAATTTGACCATGAGGCTCTCCTTCATGACCACTGGAAATTCAATTATCTCCAATGCACCATTTCCAAATATTGGACAAGGATTTTAACATGTGAATTTGTGGGATGAAAATCAAACTAAGTATAAAATGGAGACACTGAATACTTAAATGCTCCCTTTTCAGTGACATAATTCCATGTGCCTTATCTGAAGATGTGACTGGTCATAATTAATTAACATGCATGTCAGACATGGGAAGGCAGACCTGGGAGACGTCTCCTATAACCAGTTCTCTGTTGTTTGTCTAAACTTCTGGAATTCCTGAATGTTTGACATCTTATGATGCTACCTGCACTTCATGATCAATGTTAGCTCATGCATCTACAGAAGATGCAGTGCTCACGTAAAAATGAAAGGCACAGGTGTTTTAAAGTGAGATATAAAGTGAGATTCACACTTAGATTTTTTGTAAAGTAGACTAGTTTATCTGAGAAGGGCATTTTTAGGATTAACACCACAATCTTAGGTCCAAATCAACAGAAAGGATTAGACTATTAGTGCTTTTGCAGTTAAGTCATGGTTTAGAGTGACGTTTGTGTACCTCTATATCATGTCTTTTACTTCTTCTATGTATAACTCAAGAGTTTTAGATAACTCCGTGTTAATGACATAATAAATTAAATAACGACTATAACCAGACATGAGAAAGAATGAGTTTGGTTGCCAATTCCATCGTGAGAAGGTCCTAGATACTTTTTGAATAAAGGAGATGTTTAAAATCCTTAGCTCAATGGATGACTGATAGGAGCGTGTATGAAATGCTCTTAAGATTCCTTCTAAATGGTAACATGTCATGTCAGAGAAATAGCACTTTGATAAGGAGTAAAGACTGATGATGAACAAACAAATCCATTACAATTGTCCAAAAAGAGTAAGATACAATGAATAGACTCTGCATGGTCTTAGTACTGATTCTGTTTGCCATATGTAGGACATAAAGGAGGTGCAAGATAGCATCTTAACAGCTTTCTGTGTCAAATGGACTAGTATGACTAAACAATGAATTTTTAAAAATCTTAACCCTTAGTAAAGAATGTAATTTATAGATGTATTTTAAGATATGAGTCTATATTTTTACCAATATAATCACAGCAAACTGATTAAGTTTAAATTTTCATAAGTTATACTCTATTCTAGGAAGCCTGAACTAGGATACCCCCAGCTCACATATCTTAGCTTTTGTTAAACTTCCTGCTTGTGCAAACATCCCCTCTCCTGATAACTGCTTATCTTAGCTTCTGTGAAACTGCTTGCTTGCACAAAACCTTCCCCAGCAGTTGGCTAGTGAGCTACCAGGATGTGTTTTTTGCCTCTGAAAACTCCTTACTTTAAACACTTGGGAGTACATTTGGGTCCTGAATACCTGAGTGTAGTCCCAGCCATTTGGAATAACGACTTTCAGTTGGCTATAAACTGTGTCTGAGTCATCATCTCTGATGTCCTTCCTATAATATTGATAGGCTATAATTATTTTTTGTATCATGAACATGATTAATGCTTATCTTCATTTATATGCAGTAGTTAAGATATGTCTGTTTTAGCTTTTTTAAAATATCAGTTATTTTTAGTATTTTATTGGGTTTTGCAGAACAGATGCTAAAAAGGCAAGGTTGGCAGGGTGTTTTATTAGATATCTGGAAATATCTATGAAATGAGAGTTTGCAGCGCTACTGTTGACATTGATTTAAAGGATGCCTATAGCACAAAGCTATCATAATTTGTTAACAACGCTCTCTGGTCTGAGTGACATTTTTCACGTAATCTACATCCTTTGTCCTTGAGTGCTTCCTACAGCTTTTGCTTTTAATCAAATTCTAGGCCAAGAAATTGTTAACATCTCCATAAAACACAATGCTTTTGAAAACACAATTTTCTGCTTCTACCCTGTAACTTTCTCTTTCCTAGTTACACATGATCAGCTTTTACCACATGTTCAAGGCTCAAAAAACCGTAAGATGACACATCAAACAGCAAGGCTAGCTCTAACATTCCTTCCTGATTCAAATTAAATGAAACTCCAGCATATAATTCTCCACCACTGATCACTGGAAGCAGTGAGAGAAATAGGTTTTAAGGACATGAAAAGTTCATCCAAGGGTAGGTGTGATCTCAGCCATACTGGTGTGAAAAGTATTATAGATATACTGACTTTGGGCCCAGTTGCTCTTCAATTAAAAAGGTTTATGAAACTATTAAAGGGAAACTTTATTTTTTATTCTTTTAAAGACTGTGTCTCAGGTAGCCCAAGATGGCCTGGCACCTGCATAGGTGACTTTGAATTCCTGACCATTGCTGGGATTACAGGCTAGCATTACCATATCCCATTTAAGAAAATCTATTGAAAGGATATAATATAGCTCAAGAACTCCTAAAAATGGTTTTATAAAACCTCCCTTCCTCTTTCACTTCCCTCTACCCCCTCAAGTGAACATTTTTCAAATGACTGTCCCAAGGGCTTCTAAACAACTTGAGTTGGTAATGATGGCTGCAGATGGACTAATACATGTGAGAAATGGACCAAGCATAAATACAGATGACTTGCTCTGTATCTGTGGTGAAGTTTCTAAATAGAAAATCATTATACTTTCTTGTTCTGTGCAACCAAAACCTTCACCTATCCTCTTATTCACCTCGGGAGCATTTCTGTTTTGCTTTTTAAATCCCAGATATTATTTATGTGTAGATCACTACACATTAATAACTTCGAAATGCTCCTAAGGTAGAATTAATAGAAGAGATCCATTTTGAGTGGCCAGATGTATTCTAAATTTTTTGGAATACAAACCCGCAAAGGGTTTTCTTCCTCACTTTCTTCAATCCATTTATTTAAAAACAAAATATGTGTTTAATCAGCATCTTAACTACAAGGCATATGGGGAAGTGCATAACAAAGCATACATGCAAATGCAATCACTTAGCACTGTGAACCTAATTAGCATAGAGAGAATGAATCCTTTCACCTTTGGTCATTTAAATTCTGGTTTAATATTCTTTATCATAATTGAGGTTAAAAAAAAAATACTCCCAGAAGCTAATTCCTCTTGCTTTAAAGGCATGTTTTGTATTTACATTTACACTTGGTTATCTGGGAGCAAATGCAGGTATGTCACTCTGCCACAGTCCTCAGCAGACAGCAATAACAATGTCCTCTTTTGCTTGTTAATGGGGTTAACCATTTAATTTCCCTTAAAGAGAGACTGCTCCAAAAGGAGGTTTGATTTTTCAAATAATACTACATTTTAATGAAAACTTGTTGGGTGTTATTTTTCTTAAATGAGTTATTTAATTGAAAAGTATAATTCTAATTTTCTAACAGATTTGCTGAGTCTTGCAAATTTTCTAAAAATAGTGTATACTGTTGGTGTTGAGAGAGCATCTTCTATATGTCACTTCTCCCTTCTGTCTTTTCTCCCTCCTTTCCATTTAAAGACAAAAGTACAACAGATTTAGATTTACAGATTTTCATTTGCTTTCTTCTCAATTCTAAATGGAGTGGCATTCACAAGCAAATATAGTTGAGGATTGTTATGTCTCAGTATGGGAAGGTTATAGTCAAAGGAAGTACATTAGAGAGAGTAAGAGAGAGATAGAGAGAGAGAGAGAGAGAGAGATAGAGTGACAGCAAGAGAGCGAGCGAGCGAGCGAGCGAGAGAGAGACCCAGAAACATCTCTGATTCTTCCTTACTCCCCCACTCTTTCTTCCCACCTTCCCACTTTCAGTTTTTCTCATTTTTTTTTCTTTTTTAAATTTTTCATTACTTCCATATGTTTACAAGAAACAAGAGAAATGCAACATGAGTTTGTCTGGCCCTGACTGGAGATCCTTTTGTCAAAATCATGCCTTCACTGATCAGAGATTTTACTTATACAAAATTTGGAAGTTTAGCAATTTCATTAGGAAACTGAAAAGTTTCGATCTAACATTTTGAATTTGTTAGCTTTTACTTTGATTTATTTTTGTCTTAAAGACCTATCAATCTATCTATCATCTATCTATTTTATCTATCTATCTATCTATCTATCTATCTATCTATCTATCTATCTATCTACCATCTCTCTATTTATTTATTAGCTATGTGCATGCAAGTGTGTGTTTCTGGGTGGGTATATACATGTGAATGCAGGTGTCTGTGAAGGCTGGAGTGGAGTTGGATCTCTTGGAACTGACTAGGATTACAAGTAGGGTAACAGGTGGCTGTGATATTGGAAACAAATTTGAATCATCTGTAAGACTAGTATTGTTATCTTAACCACTGACCCGTCATTTATAAATGTGAGTGGTTTGAGTTATAGACCTAAGGGGGAAAAATCAATATTTTCCTGAGATACTACCTATGTTTTAACACTGATATAAAGAAGGGGAAAAGTAGGTCAACTAAGAAAATGTTACAGTTTTTAATGAATTGGTAAACCCTTTTTACAAATCTGGTGATCATCATATATTTTCTTGGTGTTTCACGGACATCTGAGAAACCTGATATTAAAATGATTTCTAAACTTGAAGATATTTCTCAGGATTACAAAAATATGAACAATAAAATTTTATATTATTTTCCTTAGTTTTTAGTTACAGGCTTGCTATTTAAAAGGGAATAGTCACTATATGTAAAGTGACTTTGCTCAGGAGGAGTGGAGAGGAGATGAAGTCATCCTCCAGTTCCAATTTTCCTTTAATTATCTGTCATATGGAATCAGAGATACATGGGAGATTTATTGGTCTGGTAGAAACTCAGGAGGCTATTAATAATAGCGAAATAGGACACGAAGTCAGAAGGAAGACAGGTAGTGGGTTTGGGGGGGAGTTGGGAGGAGTTACTGGAGGGTAGGTTACATCCAAGTATACAAGTACATTTTAAAAGAATAAATAAAAATATTATTTCAAAATTTTCATTTCATTTACTGCAAAGTAAATAATCCAAGCAGCTCTGAAATTGTCTCCTCTACAGCTGTCTTGTTGACCAATGCAGAAATCTTAGTGCATGTGTTCCCACAGATGATGATTGGTTGCTATTCACACAGACACCTAGTAAAGGAGGAGTCCCACTTTTCCACATGGAACATACTTATCTGCCAAAATTATAAGAAGATTGGGTAGATGCCTTTTTTAACTTTATGAAGTTTATTTTTGCTTTATTATCTATTTATTCAGATAAAATCAAAAGTGTACATTATGCTTTAATAAAACACAGAAAGTGCCCACAGAATGAAAACTCTTCGACTACTCTGTGCTATTTGCAACAGATGAATCTAATCTGTATGTACACACAGTGCCATCACGACCTAGAGAGAAAGGGGATGCCTATTACCTTTCTGCAATTACCTAGTACAGATTGTCAATTGGCTAAAAGCAATAACAGCATAGCTACACTTAGTATTATACCTGTTAGACAGAAATTGTGGATGGAATACAAACATACACACATATGTGCAACAAGTCAATGATGATGAAATTAAACTATCTGGAATCATCTTATTACTTTAGGGGACCAAAGCAGTTACACTTTAATTACTTGGTGTTGACATGAGGCTGAAAGTTCTTCCCACACTGCCAATACAATGCTATTTTTCCTTTTAAATATTTATATGTTCAAGAATAAATTATTTTGAAATGTAGGTATCTTTCTATTGAGCAATAAAAGCAGAATTTGTCTACTAATGACACAGTCCTTCTATACTGTGGCAGATGTGGTCATAAAGACAGCTTAAATGTACAATAAAGTGAACTAAGGAAATATATGTGTAATCGCAAGTGATCATAATCTAATACAATTAGAACAAGAAAAAAACCTGGAGAGATGCCAGGCAGTTCCCAGTACTCAGGAGGCAGAGGCAGGTGGATCTCTGTGAGTTCAAGACCAGCCTGGTCTACAGAGTGAGTTCCAGGGTGGCTAGAGTTACAACAGAGAAACCCTGTCTCAAAAAACAAAACAAAACAGCAACAACAAAAAAAGTGGAAGGATGACTTTACAGTTAAGAGCACTGGCTACACTTGCAGAGGACTTGGGGCCCTCACACCTGTCTGTAACTCCAGATCCAGGGGACACATGCCCTCTTCAGGCCTCTGTGGGTACTGCATGTACATGGAGCACATACATATATACAGACAAAACATTCAGACACATAAACACACAAAATTTAAAACAAAGACAAATTAAAATTCAGAGGTTAGAACATCTCTAGTTCTATCACTAAAGAAAAAGCATTGCCACTTTAGTGTACACACAACGATTCAAAGAGAGCAATACTTTTCTACTTTTGGCAGTTCTTAAAACATTAGTAAATATTAGTACATTTTTATGGTGAAGACTATCTTTCTCTTTTGTTGTTGCTCTTTTTTATTATTTACCTGTTAGATTTTTTTCTTTCCTCATTATTGCATTCGAACACCTGTCTGCCCCTCCCTTCATTCCTCCCAACTCCCCCTATCTACCCTCCCCCCCAGATCTACCCTCCATTCTTCCACTCCCATCCCACCTCTCCCCAAGAAAGAACAGTCTTCTCAGGGTTACTGCTCAACCATAGTAAAACAAGATGGAACAGTGTCAGGCACAATTCCCTGACCTGAAAATGGAAATAGAAGCCATAAAGAAAACACAAACAAAGGGAATCTTGGAAGTGAAAAATCTAGAAATGATTAGGAGCTAAAGAGGCAAACTACATCAGCAGAATATGAGATGAAAGAGGGAATCTCAGGAGTTGAAGATCATACAGATGAAATAGGTATGTTGGTAAAGGAAAATATCAAATAAAAAAAAATTACTGACACAAAACATCCAGGAATTCTGGGATACCATGGAAAGATCAAACCTAAGCATAATAGGAATAGAGGAAGAAGATTCCCAGCTAAAAGACCCAGAAAATATTTTCACCAAAATCATTGAAGAAGATTTTCCAAACCTAAAGGAAGAAATGCTTATAAAGATACAAGAAGCTTATAGAACATCAAATAGACAGAACCAGAAAAGAAAGTCACCTTGCCATATGATAATCAAAACACTAAACATACAGAACAGAGAAAGAATACTAAAACCTTCAAGAGAAAAACAACAAGTAACATACAAAGGCAAACCTATTAGAATTACACCCGACTTCTCAGTGGAGACCCTAAAAGCCAAAAGGGCTTGGATAGAAGTACTATAGACTCTAAAGGAACACAGATGCCAGCCCAGACTATGATACCCAGCAAAACTCACAGTTATCATACACTGAGAAGACAATATTTCTCTTAATGAAATCTGTCAGCTAATATTTTGGTGAACATATGGTCACAATAAAGACCCAAACTGAAGGCAAGAGATTCAGACTATGATGCAAATAAAGCACCCAGACCTAGTATAGGACAGAACATGCATATGGTTACTTTCACAGTGAATGAGCCTGACCATTGCCCTTAATTGCAATGATATAATTACGTGGAGGATGGGAAGAGATTTAAAAAGATGTACTTTTAAAGTAGTACTAATACATGACTCAAGACTCTAAACATTAAAAGATTGCTGCCATTCACCAATATTGGAGGTTGCCTAGACAGAGTGCACAGCAGCCACCTGTACATGTTTCTGATAGATATGAACCACAAGCATGTAGTGGAGCATTAACTTCTATACAGGATCCACTCTTATGCAACAGCGAAGGGACATGTCATCATTTTCTTTCAAGCACCTGCTAGAGAGGGCACAGCAGGCAGCACTGCGCTAGCTGTTTTCCAAGTGAGTCCTCACTGTGGCCTCGTCCAAGGATGAAGTTCAGGTTTGAATCAAGGAGAAAAGAAATTCTTACTCTTCTTCTGTATGGGAGGAGAGAAATTACTCTTTGACTTTGCCTAAGTCCTAACGTATAGAAAATCATCTTCAGAAGCTGAAACGGAGGCAGGAGGCTCAAACAGGAGGCCTCAGTGGTCATTACGATCCATCAGTTTTATTCGTGTTCACTCTATTCCAGAATTATATCTTATCAAAATAAATCTGAGTTTACATTGGACTTCATAAGAATTCAAAACTTTAACCTCAGGGTATTTTAATTCTACTGATGCCAATGAAAAGAGAGTATCTTCATTTTGTTGTTTATTTTTGAGATTATGTTATAATGACATTTCTCCCTTCCCTCCATTCAAACCCTCCCATACGTATCTCACACTTTCCTTTAAATGCATGGCCTCTTTTTTTTTTTTTTTGCCAATTGTCATTGTAATATATTCTTACATAGAACCTGTTGAGTCCATATAATACATGTATATATGTTTTTATTGTTAAAGTGAACTGGACGCCTAACAGCCCTATAACTAGCACCTATCAGCCTCATTTTTAACTTGTTCACTTTTCAGATTAATCTCTCTTACTAGTATTTAAGTATCTGAAAACAGTAAAAAGAATCCATGAATCAGGATTTTCTTTTTTTTGGGGGTGGCGCTGGGGGTGTTTCCTAGATCCTAGAAACTCTGAAGTCAGGTTCCATGTCTACAAATGTACTTGTTTTTTCTATAACCATGCTTTCCACATGAAAAATGTCCTATAAAGATTTCTTTAAAAGTATTTGTGACATGAAAATATGGTCCTTAATTTTAAAATAAGGCAACAAAGTAGAAAATAATGTGGCTTTACAAAGATTAATGTTTCTCTCTGGCTTATTAGCAAATCCATTAATTGATACTTAGTGGCCTGTCGTTGACGGCATGGCCTTGGTACTGATATTATGGAGTTAGCTCTCATATGCATTTTACTGAGACAGGATGGGCTGCAACTTCCGAAGTCTCACAATTCCATCTTCCTCGCAACATTATGAGCCATGTACAGAACACAGCACTGAGAAGTGCAGTCATGGCAGTGTTTGTCATAAACCATACTCATCTGAAGCAGTAATTGCTCTGCTACCAGGGCACAGCCCTCTACAAAATTCCTTAAAGAGATTTTTTATATGAAGATGGAACTTCCATTTTTCAGTAACTACTATGTGCAAAGGCCTGAGTACCTTCCCCAATTTTCTGTCATATGTAACTACTCAGAGGACATCTTTAGCTACTGTACTCGTGGATGAATACAGAATCCGAGCTTTAAACTGAAGAAGACTACTTTGTTCCTTTTTCTGTACACTGACAGATGAAGCATATACATTATTTATGTTCTTAGCTGCATAGCAATATGCACCTCTCTCTGTGGGCTACTGGTTTCTGTTACACACAGAATTGCAGCCTGATTACTTTCATGCTGGATTTTTAACTGAAAGCATGCTTCCCTAGCTGCCCAATCTAAAAATGCTAAGGTTCTTTGTAATGGCACTTATGACAAAACAAGGTCAAAACACCAATTTAGCAAAGGAATATAATCGTGGTTACATATGGAGTGTTCAAGGGACATACATATTGAAGATCAAAACAGGTTACTGTTCTGGGGACTGACAATTCCTAGCATCCTTCCTGTGGGAGACACGATTCTGTTATTCAATAGAACACAAACATTCACATTGGGAATGTTTTCGAATAATAACAGTTTTTACTATCTTTCGCACATGACCCACATTTTACAGGAGAAGAGGAAGCACTACATGCTTTCAGTGGAGAAACAGGTAGCCATGTTGCAGCTGTTAAAGGATCTAAAAAACCCACTTTGTGAAACAGATTGAAACGCTGCCAGATTTGCTAGCAAATCTGCCCATTTCAAGTACTGGCAAGGACATAAAGAATTTGGAATCCTTTATGGAACATGGATGGGAATATAATATGAAGTGGCAACTTTGGGAAAATTTCTGGTGTTTCTATAAGTAGTTAAGTGCAGTCATCACATTGCTTGATGTTTTGCTATATGCACATATAAGTGGAAAGATTACACCAAATAAAAAGTTGTACACAGATGCTTAAAGCAGCATTATACACAGCCACCAAAGACTAAGCAAAACCAGTGTCCATCAACAGATGAATGCACAGAAACAAATGCGGTATATCTGCAAAACAGAATATTGTTAGCTACCAAATGTGATGATGTCCTCCTAAACAAAAGACATTGTGTAGGAGTCAGACCTTATGGTAAAGCACTCAGACACAAGGCATAGATTATACTCCACTCCCCATGAATGTAATAACCAGACAGGCAATAGAGACTCACAGCAGATCAGTGAAGGTTACGGAGTAGAGGAGTTGGGCAATGGGGAAGTAGAGGAGTGCCAGTGGGAGAAGGTTTCCTCAGAGAATAAAGCAAGCAGTCTGTAATGAGTCTGTGTTGGTGGCTGTGAATATACTTAAAGTGTCGCAAAGACACTTAAAAGGGGAAAGCCCAGTTACGTGAATTATATGTAAAAAACAAAAACAAAAACTGATAGGTTATTACAGTTTCGCTTGCATGGAGAAGCTGATTTGGAGTAATATATTTAGAATCATATTGACATTAATCATTGTTCTGCATTTTATCGAATAGCCCAAATAGAAAATACCATTGATAAAGTGTCTATCATTTATCTACTACACCACATGTCTCACATCTTTTTATTACAGCCTCATGTTTCCTTTACTGCATTTGTTTAATGTGGCCAATACAAGACATTTTCTTACAGATAATGAAAATCAGGCCATTGGTGCTATTCGGTCAGTTTTAAATCTGTATTTTAAAAAACATCCTCTTGCCTTTGGGGAAGGGAGATGGATAGAGAGGAGGTTGCCTTTAGTTTATAATTTTGATCCCAGTTGACTTCAGGAAATACATTACTGGGTCACAGGCAGAAATAAATATATTTTAAAGGCCTCAAATTACCATTTTTTTTTCCAAAACCTATTATTACTTTTGCCTGGGAATATAAAAATGGTCTGTTATCAGGCATCATCCAACCTCTCACCCCACCTCTCTAACTTTTCCTTCACTTAAAATATTCTGCAAGGAAAATCCTATGCAGTGTTCTTCTCTTCAAATACCAGTTTCCTACTGATTATAATTTTCACTATGGATGATATCTAATTTCCTACCCCATACTGCAGTGATTTCTATACTTACCTTTTACTCTAGACCAGTAAGCACTATCTTTTTCCTTTTTCCTAAGTACTCTTAATGTGATCCTTGTGCAAACTGACTGCCTGGTAGAGAGCATCCCTGTTAACGGCCTACCCAGTTTTTACAGCTGATTTCACTGTCAGGAAACACTGGAAAAGTCTCACAGCAGGAATCCTGTCATTCTGCATTTTAACCTCAATGAACAAAATAATTCATGGTGCAAAATAGAAATTCAACTCAGAAATAAAGTGAAAGTATTAATTGATAAAGGAAAAAAAAAACAATGAAATCTATATTCTTGGCATCTATAAAATGTATACAGTTTACTTGTTATGCAATCTGTTCCATTCTGAAAGCATGTAAACCATGGTTTTCATTATGCGAATATAATTTCCTTTGTACTCCCAAAACCCGACACTTATTTCTTTCTTATTTGAAGGACAAGAACCAGACTTGCATTCTTGATAGACAGACAATCTACCACTGAGTTGATCTTTCAGCTCCACTGAACATTTTGTGTATTTATTTCTCTTGTCTCATTCATTTCATATTTCCTAAAGTTGATATTACAGTATTACACTTGATCACTCTTCAGCCAATGTTGGGTGAATTAAATTAATCATGCTGAATGTGCCCAATTCAAATTACATGTGCTCTGCATTTTTCCCCTATAGGATAAGTATTAGGCTGATAGAATAAAAAGAACTGTAGTAGGGAGGGACAGCTAACACAAGGGCCATTTGAGGGCTTAGATGGAAACCACCTACTTTAGAGGCTTCTTAAAATATATACATATATGAAAGAAATCTGCATAGAGTTACCTAGTAATGGCCTTTTGCTTGAATATTATAATTTTAGATTTTGTGTTTTTAATATTTTATTTTAATGTATGTGTCTGTGTGCATTTCTTTTTTTCATTTGTCCTCTTTATTTTGGTTTGTTTGCTTTTTGTTGTTGTTTGCCTGTTCATTTTCAAAAGAGAGAGAAAGGGCATGGTACTTGGTGGGAGGTGGGGAGGATTCCTGAGGAGTTGAGAGAGTAGAAACCACTATTAGAATATAATACATGAAAAATTGTTTACAATAAAAAGAACCTTAATTAAGTTATGCAGTTTAAATGTTTAGTTTTAAAGTCTGGTATGTTATTGTTTATTTTATTTGGTAATTTTGGTAAATTTGTATGCAATATACCTATCAAACACAAGCATGACTGACATATGATTTCCCCACATGTGTGATTTTTTTGGAGATTATCACACATATTGTAAGTGCTTTACAAGTCTGCTCATACTTATGGCAGAGGATATTCTAATTTTTAAGTAATACTAATGAATTTTCATATCAACTTTGAGATCAATCGGTGCTTCTGTAATTTTAGAGCATTTCTCACTAACCAGACATGCAGTGTTTGGTAGCAAATACGTCATCAAGGCTGAATCTGAGAAGGCTTCGCCTATCATTTACGAAGGACAGAAGTGTGTCACAGAAAGCACACTTTCCTCACTCACTGTTACTTCAACTACCATTTCTTTGCGAGAGTAAATGCAACAGAAAATTGGCTACATCTTAAGTATGAAATCTATACAAATTTATGAGAATTTTTCATATAATAGAAACCTAAGCCACAGTTGGCACCTCTATTTACTCCACAGTGATGTCAATTTCAATTGTAGCACAAGTTGCAGAGCCATGCTCCATGCCTCCCGCACCACATCCTTGAGCTAGCATGTGACCGGTTGTGAACCTTTTCACAAAATCTGTTTTGAGCTGGATTTTACATCACACTTATCCTACTTGAAATGTCTTTATCTGAAAAGCTAACATAAAAATTTAAATATTATTCATGAATTATTTGCTTATATAATTTCTTCTGCCTACTAAAAACCTCTTTTATAAATATAGAGAGTTAAATAAAATAACTAACTAACTAAATAAATAAATAAAATTTCCTCATAATTGTAGTGTTTAAATAGTTGCATGATGTAAGAACACCCTCATATAAACTCTGGGGAATTTAGTGATTCTAAAAATATAAAACAATTTTAATATGCACCTCATAAGCATAGGCCATTGTTCAGTCATTTGCTCTAAAGAAAATTAAAACACTTTAAAGTATGTATTTATATTCAGCTTTACTTCAAAGCCTGAAAACAGTAAATAAGATGTTATTTTGTTTAAATATTATGATATAGTTATTTATGTATTATAGTTTTCAGTGCTGTAGAGAGGTGAGTAACTAAATAATTATTTCATTTTCTCCTGATAAGTTCATCTTAATTCCAAACATACACTGAATAAAACAATCATCTTATGTAAAATAAGCTATGATCTTTTAGCTCAAACTCTATGAATTGAACTACATGAAAATGAGGTTCAAATTTGATCTTTTGTTTTATAAGATTACATCTAGACAATGGTGTTTTAATGTGTTATTTAAAAGGGAGCTTTTGTTTTACTTAGAGATACATGGCATGGATCTTATTTTTTTGGCTATAGAAAGTATGATTTTCCTTTTTTCTTTGTGGCTGCATGTGATCCTCGTCACATTCAGGACTGAAGTTCATTCAGTGAGACAGGTAGATACTTTCCCTACTACTTCATGAAGAGGTTTCTGGGTGGAGCAGGATTTTACTTTTAATTTTTTCCCCTAACAGCTTAAACACATTAATATATGTATGTGTGTGCTATTCAATGACAATACACATAAATCAGACACCTGTAGTTCAAAAGCTACAATCTATTTTAAACAGCATTAGAAAGTCTTGCTTCTGCTGATTTCATTCTAAGAAATCACAGCTCTTCCATAAATTGGTATGTCGGGGACGTTAGCACTTCTCTCCTTATTGGGGTACTTAAGGCACACTCCTGATAAGTCTGCTAAACAGCTGCTCAAAACACCTGCTACAGTACCAGCTCCAACAGTTGAGCGTAGCAGGTAACTGCATCAGTGTCATCATATGTTGAGTATGGAGGGCGGGTGTTCACAGGGGAGTACAGGACAACCTGTCTCCCTTTTGAACAGGCCTAAGATGCACATAGCAATGCTGTACCTTATGACTAACATGTATAAAACTCCTCATTTACAAACGAAGGCAGATGGACCAAAGTCTACGTTTCAAAAGGATGGGGGATATTTTGCTTTTTACTCAGTTCTAGGATTTTCATACATCCCGTTCGTCAAGGAGTTTTAGTTCATGTTATTTCCCTAAGGCATTTTCCCAAACCTAAAACCCCTGGCTCACTTCAAAACCCAGCTGCCATTTATTCATATCCCTCTTCTTTGTGTCATAATACTTTGCAGATCTTCTTATTTCCCTCTGCTAGCAGTTTGAAGATAAGATACATTTGTATTTTGAACTTACGTTAAGTAAGCTGAAGAGCAGATGGGAAGTATTTGCAGTATGAATTTGAGTAGTTAAGCCAATATATCTTATCAGAAATTTTAATTAGAAAAAAAATGCAATAATTTAAGGCAAAAGATGGGTAGCACAGTGCTCCTGTAGCACACAGGAGCCAGGGCACCTAATGGGTTTGGTTATCCATGATGTCTTTGTTGGTGAAGCCAACCTTATTGTTTGCCTCTAGTAAGACTGAAATAATTTCTGTCAAGTAAAAAAGAGCATCATTAAATATCGATGACCTGTTAGAAATTAACCATTTAGTATTTAATTAATTGATTTATATTTTATCCGAACGCATCTTGAACAAGTTGCCTGTAAATAGCCTCTCACTTTTCTCTGAACCTGATAGAATATCACCAGTTCCCTCATTAATTAATGTGTTAAATTGAACATCGGTTCAAGTAATATTTGCCCTGGAAAGATTTACTTATTTATCAGTTATATTTTAAATAATATTTCATTTACTAAAATATTTTTGTTTAAAATATCACTCAGTAATTTACATGACATAGAGTGAAATTCATTCTATTTTGAATGATGTTGTTTATAAAAAACAAGATTTGCAGAAAAGATTAAATTTATTTTTGTTTTTTAATTTTTTTATTTAATTTTTATTTATTTTGAGGGGGGGTAGTTATAATTCTGGCCATCCTGGAATTCTTTCTGTAGACCAGGCTGGCCTTGAACTCACAGAGAGATCTGCTTGCCTCTGCCTCCTAGTGCTGGGATCAAAGGTGTGCCCCACCACAGTATTTTTGTAAATCTCTTTATTTTATGTAGTTTATGAATGTACTATTTTATGAATACTAAATAATGAACTCTTCCACATTTTCCTTCAGATTATTAACAATAACTTATTCTACTAAATAGAGAATGTACCTGCCCTTAATACTGACTTTAGATTTCAATAGTCTGATGAGTAATATCCCTCAGGGAAATTTTTAAGCTAAATCTTTCCCAAAGACACAGAAGGAGGTTTCAATGAGATTCATAAAATATTATTAATGTGTATCGCAGACCATGATTAAGCCTCTACCGAATTTTATAGTGGATAAAGATCTCTTAAGATATCCCTTGTGCTTTAAGGTTTATTAGAAATAATCTTAACCTTATGGCAGAAATGGGCCAGCATGATGCACAGCGGATGCCACAGGGTACCACAGCTGGCTTACTGGATGGAGGTGCCAGGATATACTGCCCTTATTAATGCAGACTAAGTCGCCAGCATCTCAGCTTCTTTGATATGTCTTCAGTTTAGAGAACACAGAAACACTATATACCAGAACCCACAACTACTTTCTAAAGTCTATACCTCAGTGCCTTGTAGACTAGGCTTTACTGCTCCAAGATTTGTGTCTAATCTAAGTTTGAAACTCTCCAACTCCCCATTGCTGGATGGCCTGTTTGAGCCTGAGTCTCCTATAGAGCAGGATAGATATTTGAATCTTTTTAATGTGTCCACTGGGAGTAGGAATTAATATGAATGCCAAGTCTCCAGCCTGAGACTCATAGGCCAAATTTTCAGTGTATCGCAACTAACGTTTTGAGTTTAGTTAACAAATAAGTGCTTTACATGTAGAGTATTTGTTTATACTTCATTTTGGTTCATCCCCATCTGGTGATACTGTCCTTATCTCCCTGACCCACTTCTCCGCTACACCCCTTTATCTCCAGCATGTTTGCTTTCTTGTCTTCCACCCATTTTGGTTAAAATCTGTTTTAATTTTTCCAGCCATGTTGGCACCTTTCCGGTTCCTGGTTTCTACCCATATTTTCTCAATAGATGCACGGAGATGCACACACTTAGCAATTAGAAACTAGGATCTACACAGGAAGGTGGACGTTCATCTTCCTGAGCTTGTGTCGTCTCACTTGCGACAATGTTTTCCAGTTCCGTCCATTTTCCTGTAGATTTCATTTTTTGTTTCCAGCTGAAGAGAATCCCACTGCTCACATTTTAACAGGTCCCATTTGCATTTGCTTTTTGACCAGCTCGAAGTTACTAACCCTCATCATAACTAAGTAAAAATAGGAGAATTGAAGAAAATATATGGTCGTTTCTATTACAACGCAGGGAATGAGCACGTGTGTTCATTCATCTTCAGTAGATGATCAGAATAAGAAAATTAACTGATTTGAGTCGGAAAGCTTAAGCTGATATAGTTTATTATGTCATGTAATGCTGATTAAGTATGCGGAGATTATTTAAAATAATTTATCTAAATCACTCATAATAATGGGCCTTAGACATCTCTTCTTTGATAAACTCATTATGAAGCTGAAATGAGTACCCACTCTGGAATCCACCAGGCTCTACTGAATAGCTCCGTACCCATGGTCACACAGATGAGTGGTTAAACTGAGCGGGTCTCAAAATCACACAAAAAGACATGAGCATTGGAAAAGGACCTGTAGGAAGCAAGTTTGGTTAAATAGGGATAGAAGAGAGATAAGAAAGGGTTGAGGGAGGATAACCAGAATATGTCGCATACATGTATGAAATTGTCAAACAAAGTATTAACAGAAAATTATTCAAAACATAAAGTCTTGTTCTCTAGTAAAAATAAATTATTCTAATTTAAGGCTCTAGATTGATTTATGATGGTTACCTACCTAGCACAGAGTTTATGTTAATCTAGCTGGAGCAACTATTTATGGAAGACTAAGGTTGGGGTGGGACTTTTAACCAACAAGATAATAGAAATTTTTCTTTAGAAACACAACTTTCTCCGAAACAACCACTAAGAGGATTCTGTATCTACCAGGCTTGCTTATCAGAAGCTTGTAGATAATTTTCTAGGGGGTAGAAATCTCTCTGAAGGATACTCTCACCTGGTTTCCACCACAACATGCCGAGGACCCCAGATATCCCTCCACCAGCCCTCTGTAGTAGCATTCTACAAAGTCACTTATCTCCCATTTACTCTGCTCTTTGTTTCTTTTCCTTACATTATACGGTAAACCAACCACAAAAAAGTATATGAATTTCATTTCTTTGTCTAAAATTCTGTGCTGCTGCAATGAGAAAAAGAGAGAGAGAGAGAGAATACCATATTTGCTACAATATAAACACTGGAGTGGAGATTTTGATGCCATAATGAATCATGCTGTCTAAACCAAAACTTCATATTGATCGAGTAAGACTAATGTCATCATAAACAGGGGAGATTGGGACCCAGAGAAAATAACGAAAAGAGACAATTTAGGACCCAGGAAGAACCACTTCGAAGCCAAGGGGTGAGGCCTAGAAGACACCAGCCTTCTGAGGTCTTCATCTTTGACTGTACTACTTATAGCATCAGCCTGTGGTACGTTGCAGTGGTCACCCTAAGCTAACCAATATAACTGTGATGGACAAGCAAAATACAACCCAAAAAATTTCTTGGGTTTGTTTATAAGACCCTAGAGATAGTACAGCAGGCAGCAACAGGAAGGTCAACATAAAGACTCTGATGTAAATACATTCTTTATGAAGTCTCGCAGGATGCAATCTACACAACATACATGGTAGTATCAAGGACAACACTGCTGGTTTGACTTCTATATATACTCTTTTGGCCTAACATTTTAGACGTATAATTTTTAGAATTAATCTTCTTTTCTGAAAAACAACCTTTAGTTTTTGTTGATTTTTTTTGAAGGACATTTGTTATATTGTGAATATATTTTCTGGAAACAGATTAATTAGTTCAAATCATAACTCTACTGTTACTAGCTGGAACATTTTTACACATGCATAAATAAGTAATAGCAAGAGCATTTCTATGGGAAATATATGTATATTTGTGTATAACAAAATGTAAGTGTGTAACAACTGTGTCATATAGAACTGTAACACTTTGGCACACTGATCTCACTCCATACTGTCAATTTTATTATCAAGTTAAGTATTTGGTTTTATTTTCCCTGAAGACTGGAATATATACCCCATCGACACAGTACAACTGAAAGGCTCCAGAACACTCAATGCCCTGACAGCAGAAGCCCGTGGATAAATGTCTAAGCCTCTCTTCACTTCTGTGAGCGGGTCCTTAGAAAATTCCCAGTAAGAAAGGGCTACTTCCTAGCCCCCAGGCCCTCTGTCACAGTACCACCTTGTCTTCCTTCTCGCTTTAGCTCACTCCTGCTTTTGTTCCTTGGAATTTTCTCTTACAGAAACTACTTGTACTCAAACCCTTGCTTTGGGGTCTGATTTTTGTCAGAACAAAAAAAAAAAAAAAAAAAAAAAAAAAAAAAAAAAAAAAAAAAAAAAACCAAACAAAAAATCGATAAAAAAAAAAAAAATCAAAGCAAAGGGAGCTTTTCTGCTGAGCTTGAACTCACCAGGTGCCAGGGCGTCTGGACCAACTACATGTCTCACCGCCTTTTCCTTTCTGTTGTGTAGTGCTTTTGCATGGCTTAGTTCTGATGTTTGCAGGATGTCTGATAACTGGGTTTGATTTCACTCTATTTCGGACTTCTCTGTGCCTCCCCTCTCTGATCCAATATATGGCACCTGGTGCCAGCCCTGGGGTCCCTGTCCTTTGTCTTTATTCTTCACTGTCTAAGCTTCTTTACTCTGTTGGCCATTTTACTGCACTCTTTGTCATTAAAGCGAAGCTTCCTTGGTCCTCTTTGCAATAGTCGTTTTGTTTTCAGTTTTTTTCTGAGAGAAGATGGTTGGATTTGAAAGAAATTCCTCTAAATTCTTCATGAATTATCTGTATTTATTGTGATTTAATTTACCTGAAAACAAGAAAGATTTTTAAAATGCACATTGCAATCACTTTAACTTTTTGGAAGATAGCTGGGAAGTGTTCTTTTCTTAGGTATTTAGGGAGTTTCTTTTGTTCGTTAGGTCTGGGAAGACTAGAAAGGATTTAGAAGGTAGATTTAGAAGGTTTCTTCTTCCCAGGTTACTGAGGTAGCACCCTGCTTTTTAAAGCCATCACATTTCATCCTGTTTTTCTGCAGACACACAAGTGTATTTTTCTTCTCAGAAACTACAGCAGCTGATTTTTATGATTCGCAGGCACTGACGGAGGTCACGATCACTCATGGAAGCGTTGGCTGTAGGAGGATCCAGCAGGATAATTTAGTGGTTGTTTTAATCTTTCTACTTTGACACATAGTGATGATAGAATATCTTAAGAAGAAATAATGCATCTGTCCACATCATGAGAACATATAAAAGACAAGCCCTATCTTTCTTCAACACTGTGCTGATGAGCCCTGTATGGATGATGGATGAAGTTTACATTTAAAACTGTAGTATTGCTTTGGGGCACACTTAGTCTCATAATCACAGTAATTCCAGTAATGATAATAGAGTCAAAGAGATGTTAATCAAGTAGGTATCCTCTCTAGAAGTCCATATTTTCTCTGTAAGACTCAAGGATTTCAGTCATTTTCTGAAGTACATATTCCAAAAATAAATGAAGAAATTTTACCTTTCAGAAATTCAACATAAAAATTCAAGGCCTAATTAAACATTTCTCTTACATTTCCATAACTTTATTATGTTCCATTTAATATACATCACCCCTTACCTATCCCTACTATTTTAAAGATGGCTTCAAATGAAACTACATAACGTTAGCAGAGATATTTAAAAAAAAGTAAAAATTACTCTTAGCACTTTTAAAGAAATGGCATGTTAGTAACATACTGATTTTGTTGCCAGAGTATATGTTGGCAACTTAAGAGCTTCCATTTGTAACTTTTGAAATTGATCAATCAGTATGATCTCCATGAACTTCAAACAGGAAAATGCCAATGTGAAATAAACCACCAGTGGCAACTTCATATAGCATGCTGAGGATTTTTCAGACAAACATTAAGATAGCTACTCAATAGTTGATAGGAATCTAACAGATGGCACCTTGCCCAATGTGCTACTTAAGATTTACTTTACAATCATATGACTTCTTATGGAACATTGTCAATAAATACATGAAAACATCACAAATCTCATTAGTAATAAAATGCAAATAACTACTACAATACAATTTAATTTCATACTTGATTAGATATAAGAATATGGAGAAAGAAGGATTCTAGTAATATATCAGGTAATAGAGTATGCTGGCTTAGAAAAATTTAAGAAATCTGAACACTCTTATTCTTTATGACACAGTGTGTCCATGGTTGTATTATTAGCAAAGCATATGTATGTGTGGTTGTGTGTGTGTGTGTGTGTGTGAGAGAGAGAGAGAGACAGAGAGAGAGAGAGACAGAGAGACAGAGAGAGACAGAGAGAGACAGAGACAGACAGACAGAGAAAGAGCAAGAGAACCTGTTCAAGTGTTTGTATATGACAGGATACATTTAAAAAATCTGTTACACACATCAGTGAAAATGAACAAGCTGAGTTTTATACACTGACATGATTAAACCTTAAATGGTACATATGCTTTTTTCCCTCCAAGGCACAGAAAGAACCACAGAGGAGGCAGCTAAAAGCATGGGAGAAATACTGGATGAGGGGTGCACTGCCAATAGACATCTGAGCATGACGTGACCTTGGCACTCATGAATTCACTGCTGAAGACGTCAACATTGTATCATGGATCATGAGCTCCCAAGTCCCCATCCCTCCCTGATGGATGACTGGCAGATAATACCTGTTAAAGGGAGGAGACGTCACATTGAAAAGTAGTCCATGTTCCAGTATGGAAAGACTAAGATTAGCAGGAGGATTGAAAAGACAGGAGAGGGAAATGAGAGAGAATCAGGTACTTAACAACTAAAAGCCATTATATACATCAAATAAGAGCCAAAGAATAAAGCAAAGGATATGCATATTTGCACATGCATATTTTGAGTTCTTATTTATAAAATTTAAAATGATACAAGCTGGGAGGAAAATTGTTTTGGTACATGTATGTGGATGTAAAGCAAAACGAGAGAAGCAGAGTGGCGAGTATTCAGCGCAGGGTGCTACAGCCTAATCCGAGGAGGTGTGCTTGCAACGGCTACGTGGGGCTTTCAGAACTGTGTTATAATGTGTTTGTATTTATTTTATAAACATTTTAATCTTTAACCTTCTTTAACGATAAAAACTCTAATGCGTTTATAAGTAATGGAGAATAATGGCAACGATAATGGTGAACAAACAGGAATTCTGCATTTTTAAGTTTTGGAAATTTTTCTTTAGTTATATAATGTAACATGTCAGAACAATGCATTCGTTAGTATGAGTTTTTATTTTTCAGAAAATAATTGTTAAGTAGCATCCAGTACACATACTGAGAAAAATATGCTTTATGGCAATGAATATTGAGAGTTAATTTTTTAACTCTTAAGAATTCACACTGATTAAACAAGTCAGCTTACATACAATATACAATACTAGGGTCTAATGTAGGTCAGGATCTAAGTAATATTATTTAGACCTCTTTCAAATGGATATAACTTTTACACAAATATCAATCTCACCAATTGTCATTAGAGGAATTTTTTTTTGGTGCAGCTTTGCTCTTTGGGTCTATATACGTATATAAATACGTACATACATACATTCGTAGAGAAAGTTGTGTGTTACAAGATTGCAGAGCTCCACATAACAGTGAAGGCCAGCGCTCGTCTCAAAATTTGTGATCTTAGTGATGAGAGTGAAGCAACTTTGAACATCAGATCTGACCAATCAAGTCACTGGGGGGGCGGGTGGGAGAGTACCTCAGCTGCACTTCAGCACCAATGCTGGAGTCTAGGCAGAAGTGATGCTATGATTTAAAAGCCCCTGGGACAGACCTCACATTCTAGTGGAACAGACAGGTAAATGCATATAAGACTAACTCCATCAAATGCCATCTGACCTAAGCATTTTTCCCCCCAGGAATACTGGAGACATTCTGAGGTGAGGTCACAAGGTAGATTCCACTACCTGCAAATGTGTGTATGTGTAGGTTAAAAAGCGAAATCAGGGAGGTATGAACATACAATAATATAGCATAGTAAACACCTTCTTATGAAGCAGGTCTATTTTTTAAGAGTCAGAGCACAGTGATAGGAGGATGGGGCAGCAAGTGAGTTTATCCATGAAAGGCCAATATCAAAGAGAACACACAAACATGTACTTACAGGTGCCAATGAGTGCCGCCCTTTTGGTCTGCTTAACCCAGAATCCACATCTGCTTTAAGATGCTGCTGTTCACAAGCCATATAACCCATAACTTCCGGACCTGTTCAGCCTTCACTCTGAGAGTTCAGTCACAATTAAGTGTCCATAAGTATGTTCTCCCAACATGAGAGAATCCTTGAAGACACTCTCCATATTTCCACCAAGTATTGAATGTATTATTCTGTTAAGTCATAACTTGCCTCTGACACGTCATTAAAATCAAACAGCTAATAGTCAGTAAGCACAAATAGGAAATCTTATCATTTCCTCTTCCCTCAGCAGTTATTTTCATTCTGTTTCTGCAATAGTTAATTTCATAGGACTATTTTACACACTATCACATTAGAGTTTAAACCTCCAGTATTAAGAGAGATGATTGCCTTTCTATGTTTATTTATTAAATCATGGTATATTGAAAATTATTTGGTACATGGTTTTGATAGAACTTGCTGGTGTTCGATAGAGTCGGGACAATGAGGCTCTCATTTAAAAGCAACGCCAGGGAGGGCATGATCCTTTACGCCTCTGTGGTATAGAGAGTCCTGATAGTCAAGTTGACAGATGAATGGCTGACTTGAAAGACTGGGTTTTGCAATGGCTTCCATTCCTCATGGAACAGCCTCCAAACCATCACCTTGAAATTCATTTGTTGCTCCTCTGCTTTACTGATTGAGGAAGCCTCTAAGTGGCCTTAATGTCAAATCTAAGGAGCTAAATTTTATAGCAAGATCAATTTCCACAGTGTTCTTACTGCCAAATACATTTTTTTAAAAGATGCGTTAAATTTTCAGTCTGTCTAAAGGATGATTGCTAACAGGTTGTTTCGGGAGAAGACAAGCAGTGCACTTGTGTGAATATTTATCTGGCAGTGCCTTACAATCCTAGATTATTACAGATGGCAGGGACAGAGCACCACCAGTGAGGTGACATGGGGGAATTTATCATCAGAAGTAGGTGGTTTCATATAGTGTCGGCAATACTGTACCTACATTCTCGTGAAAAATATGAGGATCCCAGTTCATTTATCATTTAACGAGACACTCAACTGTGCACTACCTTCAGAAGCTCTGTTGAACATTTGATCATCTTTCTTCCTTTGCTGTTAGTCTGTTATTGTAGCGGACAATTTATCAGTGTGCTCCACTACATATGCACATTTAAATGAAAAGGGTGAAAGGCACATGAAAAGGAAATAACCCCAGGTAGACTCTTCTCTCTGAAAAATCAATGAGTAAAACTGGCACAATTTTATGTGATTCTTATCTCACTTATTTGCATACTGTCTGTAAAAGAAATATTGGCTCGGATAATTCAGCAAAATTAAAATTCCAGAGGCTTCTTTCTGCTACAATTGCATAAATATATTCCTTGTAAATTTGATTTCAATAGTTGTCAGTAGGGTATGGCCTATGGGCCAAATCTAGCTATTTTATCTATCTAAAAATTATATTTGTTTGTTTGTGTGGGGGGAAGGGTATTCCATATGTTCATGTGGAAGTTGGCTCTCTCCTTACACCACGTGGGTCCTGGGTAACAGACTCAGATCAAAAGTCTTGCATCAGTCTGGGTGGCCTTAAATTGCTGAGACATCTCAATAGACCCCTAATCTGCCCATTAAAAACATATTAGAATACAGTCTCTGTCATTAATTAACATGCTATATCTAGATGTTTTTGAACAAGTACTGAAGAGTTGATTTCACTTGGTAGAGATTATACTGGGTCACAACACTACATCTCCTATATGGCTTTATTCTGTAATGTCACTTCTCTGATATTCGATGAACTACCCCGCGATGTCTCTAAACACCCCAGTTCTGACAAAGCTAAGTGATCTAATGGAGCAGAAAGATGGAGAAGAAGAGGGAGAAAGTATCTCATCACTACCCAAAGAATTCTACTGCGTAGCATGTCTTCTAACGTTTTCCTGGTAAAAAAGAGACATGTTAACCAATAAAGATGTAAACTAACTTCAACAACAACAAACCACCCCTGTGTTCCACACTGCTATATACTTGGAGTTTACCCTGTTTTGTGTTCATCTACTTTATTGCTACGCCTGGTCAAAATCATATGAAAGTGAAAGGCGTTAGTTGATGGTAAGGAAGTCTTAGCATGAAGTCCTCACCACAGTCATTATACTTTTACATTCATTAGATTAAACTATATCCGTACAAAAACAGGAGTTGGGAATCTATCTTTTAGGCCATGGGGAAGTTGTTTGTAAAGAAAAAAGTGACACAATTAATTGGGCATTTTAGAAAAACCAACTCAAATGTAATATTTGAAGGGGAAAAGGCAATGGGAAAAATTAAACGGTAACTTACAGATTTTTGTCTGAAAAAATAAAGCAAATCAGGAGGAATCCTAAGTTGGGAGATGTTTGATGAGATCTGTTCAGATACGTGGGTGTAACAGAATAGGGATGTTTTTAACAGACGGGTCCCAAATAACTGCAGTATTTCAAACACAGAGGGTAGAGATGGGAAAGATTTTAAGTAGTTTTAGAAATCAAAGATAAAGATTGTGTTATGGCAGCCTGTGTAGAGTCTAGAATAGAAAACAAAGAGGGTAGAGGCATGGCTGGATGACACTTCTTACTCTGGAAAGGAATGTCAATGGAGAAACTCTTCCATAAAGAGGAAGTGTGGTGGTCCCATTAGCCATAGGGAGTGGCACTATTAGGAGGTATGGCCTTCTTGGAGAAGTGTGTCACTGGGGACAGGCTTTGAGGTTTCAGATGCTCAAGCCAGGCCCATTGTCTCTCTCTCTCTCTCTCTCTCTCTCTCTCTCTCTCTCTCTTCCTGCTGCCTGTGGACCCAGATGTAGAACTCTCAGCTCTTCCTCCCCTGCAGCACCATATCTGTTTGTATACTGCTATGCTTCCCACCATGATGACAAAGGACTAACTCTGTGAACTGTAAGCCAGTCACAATTAAATGACTTTATAAGAGTTTCTGTGGTCATATTGTCTCTTCATAGCAATAAAACCCTAAGACAGGAAGATTTAGTGGTTAATATTAAGATGATTCTTGGTGCATTTCATTACTTATGAAAATGATCAGATGCTGTCATCTAAATCTGAAGAATATATTTTAATTCAGAAGAATACATTAAGCAGGATCCAGATGGTGAAGAAAAATACTTTTCGTAACCATATTTAGAATGCTATGTGTGTGACTCTGGCCTATTGCAGATATCGTGCTTAGAAGATTTTCATGTACATTTGTATTGCAAACAGAATAGATTCTTTTGGTAAAGAACAGAAATTAAACATGAAGCCTTTTCCTTTTTAAAGTGTGAAAAGACTGTTCATTGAATTTTCTATCAAGTAAGTCCCCAGAAATTGTTTTAAAACATGACTACCTACTGCTGCATTGCCTTCTGCTTTACCCAACACTATGCTCAAGCACACAGAACTGGAACTCTCTACGTATGGGTACAATATTGAGAAGTGAGTGATAGAATGTATGGGAAGATAACATTCCTTTTTAAAATACAATATTTATTATGTATTCATGTGTATATGTGTGGTGTTTATTTGTGGCCATGTTCATGCATGCATATGGGTGCTCACAAAGGCCAGAAGAGGGCATAAGAATCTCTAGAGCTAGAGTTACAGGTGTTTGTGAACTGCCCAGTGTGGGTGCTGAGAACTGAATAGTTGGTCCTCTGCAAAAGCATTACGAGCCCTTAACCTATGAACCATCTCTCCAGCCCGGCAGAGATAGTCTCACATGGTTTTGAAAGATCCTGATTTCAGGAAGAAGCTAGTCTGATAAACCAACATGATATAGTTGTCTTTTTACCAGCATCAATTACTGAAAACAGAGAAAGTGTGTGTGTGTGTGTGTGTGTGTGTGTGTGTGTGTGTGTGTGTTGTGTACATGCTCCTGCATGCATGAGCACATATGTGTGCATCTTCTGGAGAGCCATCAAATTTCAAGGGGGGCATATTACAAATGAGAGACATTTGGGCTACATCACTGATATATCTGTTTGCAGGAATAATTTAAACAATCTCATATCCCATGCACCCATTGCAGTCTCTAATGCTCAGACAGGCTTGGAATAAAGCTCTTTATAGCATCCATAAGACTGACCTAATAACCAAATGAGAAACGTGGAAAGCCTTTTAATAAATTTATCTAAAATTACATTAGCAAAATATTTGAACTGTTGCAAAAATAATATCCTCATGATATAATATGAGCTACCACACTAGTGAAGAAGTTGTTGCAGCCCAAATAAGACCAACACGGGATCAAACCTATCATCATTCTAACATAGATAGAGTAGGTCACGAGGCCCTGTACACACAAACACACACACACACACACACACACACACACACACACACGCACACACACACATACACACACATACACACACACACACACACACACACACACACACACACACTCCATGTTTTACTTTTGTTATCATTTTGCTATAACACTTGAGAGAAGTAGGCAATTCCTAGCCCATCACCTTGGTGGGGAAGCCATGGCAGCTGGATCAGCTCAGGTCTTAGTGGAAGATCCTGTTATAGTGCCATGAACATGGTAGAGACCAGAAGGCAGAGCTCTGAGCTGATTCAACAGGTAGGCACAGCCTTCAAGGGCCCACCCTAGTAAGCTACTTCCTTTAGGCAACTGCTCCCTTTGAAGGCTCCACAGCCTTCAAAATAGTGCCACATGTTTGGGGTCAAGCACTAAATGAATGAGCCTATGGGGATTTTTCAGGTTCAAGCCATAGCTGGGTATGATTGTCAACCTTACAATGAACCATGAAAAAAATTATTTGTGACAAGCAGAGCCTTTGAGAACACACCTATGGAACTAACTCAAACCAATATACTTGAGGCAGTGTATGAACCAAAGATAAAAATAATACATCCTCAGATACATTAATACTGTTAATATAATATTCTATCAATAGTTATATTAGCAAATGGAATGAGAATTTAGTTTTCAAAGCTAATCATAAACCTCCTAAAGTCCAGACTGCAGCCTGGCATTCTTCCCACTGTCTTCCTCTGCTGTCCACAGCAGATACATAAAATGATCATAATAGAGCCTAGAGGAGACTTCAATATTATGTCCATATGATATAATATTTTCCAGTAGCTGGCAATATCTTGCAGCCATTACAAAGAGGAACAAAGAGAGAAAACCCATTTTTGTCACTGTGTCATAAGAAACATTTGTCATCATCATAATTTTCAGGTAGAGGCTTGGGTGGAATCCTGAGTGCTGTCGCCAACACAAGAATCCTCACCTATTCTAAAGTGACTTGAAGTCTAACACATTAGAAGGATTGCTCATTCAGACTTCAACTACAGGGAGAGAGTGTCCAAGGAGTTAAAGGATGAGTTTTTTTTTTTTATGATTTGTAACAGTATTTACAATATAACAATACAAATAAACATTATTTGTAATGTATTATGTAGTTGTGCTTAAAAACCACTAACTTTCTCTGAGCTAAGAACCACGGTAATATGGTGCTCAGTCCATACCTTTGCAACACATTCCATTAACCTCCCATGTTTCGGCTATTTTAAATATTAGTTACATTTCAACAAACAAAGCCCTGCAATGCATTCTGGTAAATTAGTCTCTAATAAGAAGAGACTAGAGCATGAAACTCCAACAAGAATGTTTAATGGAATACAAATATCCAATCTAGAAGCTCTAATAAAAATCCCCTCTCTTTGGGTGAAGGTTCTTGGCCATTACACAGAAACCATCATACGTGGCTGCCCTCAAAATGCATTATAGATCAGACTCATAATCTTCCATTCTACAAATGGCACAAGAATTGATTTCAATTATCATTTAATACTGATTTCCCTCTCCTGTCAAAAATTCCCCTGTACACATGAAACCAAAGGTTGGCAGCTTGAGCTCATTTACCGTACTTTTAAGGACTATTGATTTATCAGTGAAATTTCTAGTTCTCTCACAGTTACTGGAAGGCTGCCTCAGAGGCTGAATTAGACGACAGGATGGGCCAGAATGCTGATAGCTTAGTGAAGAAGGATGAAAAGAGAAACTCTAAAACTTTGTCAGAATGCATTTTCTAAATTAGGTTAACATGATTGATTATACTAAGCCAAAATTTCTCATGTAGCATCAGCCTGAATTTTAATTATTTTCTTCCTGCCTTTTTTTTTTTTTTTTTGTGCCCCTGTACGTCTTTGATGTCTGCACATTAACTTTTGGAGAAACTATGAAGTGGTTTAAAAATAAATTGGACTTATGTCTTCGTGACCTAGGAGTTTTCATGCAGCAAGAGGTTTCGTTTTTTTTCAACCCCATCAGCATATGAGCTGCAACAGAGTATTTATGTAAGCACATACATATGATCAGTGCTATTTTGCGGGATTTTATGATCTTACAGGCACTTAGAGAACAATGGGACTTTATTTTCACTTTAATTTTCTCACAATCCTTGTAAAAAGGACAGCTATCCACAGTTAATGTCTTTTCAACAGCACTGATAGCATTCTGAGGAAACATGGCCGCGTCATTCAGGCACAGTCGGTGCTTCCTTTAGACAATCTCTTGCTGTTGTGTATCCATCCCCACATGTGTTTTTCTATAAATGCTGCATAGATTTATCTCTAGAGGCACAAATCAAGACTTTCTGTGGCTCTAACAGATACAAAATTCTTTTTCTATCAGGAAAAAAAAATCGCAAAATTATGGTTATAAAATCAACATTAGAGTGTTTTGTTTGAGAAAGCATAACCAACAGCAATTTTTCTAAAAAGCTAAAGCCTAGAAACATAACAAAATCTACAAAACAATATCTTATTCCCCTTCTTTAAAATCTCTCTTTTCTCTCTCTCTCTCTCTTTCCCTCTCTCTCTCTCTCTCTCTCTCTCTCTCTCTCTCTCTCTCTCCCTCTCTCTCTCTGTCTTTCTGAGAGAGAGAAAGGGATGGGGGATCATCTTGGGTATAGGTCCTTACCTTCCTCCCTGCTTGAGACATGGGCTTCCAGCCTAGCTGCTCTAGCAGCCTCCAGAGCCTCCTGTTTACCACGAAGAACTGGGATGGAGATGTTAGTACTATGTGCTCAGCTTTATGTGGGATCCAGGCTTCCAAACTCAAGTCCTCATGCTTGAGGAATAAGCACTTTCCTGAGCTATCACCCTAGACCCTTTTGTTAAAGATATAGTTGCTGATCAACTTATAATGTAATATAATGTAATTATATTGTAATTATAATGTAATAATGTAATGTATAATGTAATAATGTAACTATAATGTAAATGTGATTTTACAAAAGTTTTCTATAGAGGAAGAGAGAAAATACAGGATTTTTTTTCTCTAATCTTCAATGACAGAAAAATATTTGTCATGATTGGTATGTTATTATTTATTTATTTTCCTTCTTGCTATGTGACAGATTCTTTGCCTCTCTATTCTTTTGAAGCTGTGCTACATTATGTGAAGGTTTTCTACAGAAGAGATTCCGACCAATACAATTCAAGCCTTGTACTCCCTCTGTTAAACACATGCTTCCTGGGCTATCACTGTAGCTGAGTCAAGTAGACAGGCATCTGTACATGAATAATGACAGAACACCTGGTGGAATGCTAGAGCATTCCTGAATTTTCTACATCAGAACAAGAGCGATGCCCAATCCCCACAATACAATATTTCTGAAAGACTAAACTGAATGAATTGTGACTATTGCTCTGCTCAGCATGCTCTCCCAAACAGCTATGCCCACTGATTTTCCTTACACATAACATGCACATAATGAATGAGAACTGCTTCATACCCTCTACCCCATCTGCTGGCTTTCTGGTCCATTATTGTCACCCTTAGCTTTCTTCACCCTTGGTAAGATGTCCCAGGCTGACATCTTAGCAAACCTCTCTATATCTTCTTCCTTTGTTCTCTTTTTCTATTCTCCCCAAACAGTTAAAACATTGCAAATCTTCTCCCAAACCCTGGTTTATTTGCTCAGAAACCTGCAGGTTGCTTTTTTACCAGTGATGGATTTATAAAGCCTGTCTCTATTACCGTTTTCCTGTACCGTTCCCACTGCTCTGTCCAATGGGTTGTTTGATTAACTTGCTCTCCCAGATTCCTGACATCTGCTGTGAAGATCCCTGATCCTGGTTCTGGTCTCACCGCTCCCTGTTCATGCAATTCTCTCCCTTCTGCTTCTCAAAGGTTTGCCTATTATCCTACTCTCAGAAACTTTGTAAAACACCCACAGCCACAAATGGCAGTTCCTTTTCCGGGAACAAGGGCAGTATTCATTAGGCATGTAGTTTCTGCATTCTCTTTCCTTTTCTGCATTCTTGTTCCTTTAATATTAATAAAATATGCACATTGCTTTACTACCTATATGTATAATATGTCTAACATACAATTAGTAGGCTAATACAATTGTTGCTACCAAGCAGTTTACATTCAACTGGAAAGAGAAATTTAAGAAATTTTCTGCCCTGTGAAACCTTGTAAATGGGAAAAAAGATAAGGTTAAAGTGACTTCCAGTAGATGAGGGAGTAAGATAAGAGGCCCCACATGGCAAATCCATAGTTTATGATGCTTATTGGAATGACTCCATCTCTTTTGGGATGATACGATTTTCGGACAGTCTTTTCAAACTCTGTTGATGGCCATCCTTCTAGCACCTGGATTCTGGAGATACCCAGTTCTCTGCAGTTGGAGATATTCATGAAGGGATAGGAGGATGTATTACATACTGACTTGAACATTCGGTCACCACCTGGATGAAGATGAAGTGCAGATGGCCTGTGTGTAGGCGGGTGCATATTCTCTGTGAGCAAATAGTAGATAAGATTCTGCTGTGCTTTTCACTGAAAGAAAGAACAGCACAGCTAAGGTAGCAGAGCCCCTGGAGACTGCAAATACTGCAAACCAACTCTGTGCTTCTGTTTCCTCCTCCACTAATATAGTGAAATTAATAGATCGTTGGTAGCATCAACATCAACCTGAGTGACTTAATATACTGATATTGGAGCCAGCTGTGCCTTCAAAAGTTTTATTTCACTTCTGACAGATTAGCCTCTGGTAGATCTGATGAGATTACTATTTTATTCTATGTGGGTTTTTGCTAAAATCCAATTTTCAATTTTCCTAATTTACCTCAGTTACGATGATGGATCTGTAAACCGTGAATGTATTCCATTCAGCAGAAGTTTTACAAAATGAGGCTTTAAAATATTTAAAGTTGGGATAAGTAAGAAACCCCAAATCTGTAGTTTTTTTTTTTTTTTTTACAGATTCAGCTAACACTAATGATGATCTTAAAACAGCAATCTCAATTACTATAAGCAGTTTCTTGTCAGGCCAGCTGCAAGGAGTGGATTTGATTACCTACATGCATTCTGTGTGGCCTGAAACTTAATGCCGAGACTCAGCAGGAGCAGGCCTGTGAAGAGGAAATTGGCTCACACTGTGATTTATAATACAGGGAACCTTTCTCCGAGAAATTTTATCTGAGAGTTAAGAATTCCTTTGAGAGTTTCACCATCAGCTCAGCATGGTGCTATTATTTTGTTATTGAGACACTTAAACTTTTGTTTTCCTTACTTCTTACAGAGGAATCAACAGTCTAAAAGTATAGCAGGGTACAGCGGTTCCTGCATGTAATCCAGTTTGGTAAGTCAGAGATGGCCTGCAGTGGCATAGCAGACTCACCTGAAACTTTGCATGCACACACTGAATTATTTTTTTTAACAAAAAATAGTTAAAATATGGCAAGTGATTTTCATTTAATTTCAGAGATTAAAAATGTATATACATCACCTTTCCTGTTACCCATGCTATGTTACTGTAGAGGTATTGGAATATCTGTCAAGCAAATACTTTCTCCCCTCTACAAACTAGTGCTTCTCCACAGAAAACAAAGATGAGACAGAGCAAAGGTTCTTGGCACTTTTGTAGCCCCTTGGTCCAAGCGTTCCTCAAGTTCTGACATATTGTTATTGGATTCATGAACTTCCACACAGAACACTCACACAACGCCAAGTTTATATTTTAATCAAATTAGGTCAAATGTTTATTGGCTATTTAAAATCAATAATGCCTTGTTAAGCCACAAAAAGACAAATATCCACAACTTAGATAAGTCCACAGTCAAAAGATAATTAAAAGAAAAAAACACAACGTCATTTTATATGGTAGTTAGCTTTTATTCAATACCTACAGTATTGTACCCAGTTACAGATGTCTGTAAGTATTTGGGGATATTTATTGTCACAGTGCACTTCGTATCTAGGCAGCAATGCCATGACTCCGGCAAGCTGAACACCTTCACTCAGCGGGACCTTAAACTGAACTCTCTCCTTGGCCCGCCTCCTCATTATAATGCATATCCTCTCAGTTTAACCAAATTCTTTTGTCAACAAATTTTCATTTCATGAAAGTTTCACACACACACACACACACACACACACACACACACACAGACACACACAGCTAAAAAAAAGGACAATGACCATTTCCTGCACACACCCACACTTATCTCATCACCAAATGCTGAGAGTTCACTTTCCCAGGTAATTTGCACCTGTCTCCATCACCCGACCCCACACACACACCAAGGCATCATTTTGTCAGAGGGAGGTGCTGTAATGAGCCACAGTGTTTTTGCATTATTTGTTCACCTATCTCAGGACTCCTGTTTCGGTCTCCATGAACAAGGAAGAATCAAACTTGTACAAAGTTATCCAGTGTGAGCATGTTACTTTCTCCTCAAAGCCTTCTACTTGGAACCCTGAGTTATTAGCCTGTCTTCCTTGAGAATTTATTTACTGTTTCTCACACATTTGGTTCCATCTCTCATCTTATTGATTCCATCACCAGAACAAAAATATTCAACTTTATAATGAATGCAATTGCCAGTCCCCCTACTAGGGATTCTGTTCATCAATTAACCCTTTAGCTTAGGAAGTCACTGTATTCGATTTTAAGAGACTTTCCCTAGCTGCCCATCCTTTGGTACTCAACCACCTGCAAGTCTGTCCAGAGCTTTACCCTGCCTTTCTTCGCTTACCTAGAGACCTCCTAGTAAAATGCCAGCTTTATGAAATTGCTGTGGATTGTGTTCATTCACACATCTATCCCTAGGATCCCAGAAAGGAGTTTAAAATAACAGAGGCTCAGTAAGCAAAGGCATGAGATAATAACATGGCTTCACTGTTTCAAACTTCCTGAAGATCACAGTCTTTCTGGGTTTTCCCATTCAGAGGTGTGTGTGTGTGTGTGTGTGTGTGTGTGTGTGTGTGTGTGTGTGTTTTCCCCAGGAGCTCTTTATGCTTCTGCAGTTTCTTCTAACTTGTTTTACTTGATTCACTGTAAATATAAACATGCATGAAAAGCACCAATTCTTTTGACCCATTCTATTCTCTTCCAAAATGCCTTATGTACTATAGACGATTTTAGTTAATGGCAAGGAAACTTTTCCCTCTCATTTTAGTGTTTTGGTGTGTGTGTGTGTGTGTGTGTGTGTGTGTGTGTGTGTGTGTGTGTACACATGCGCATGTACATATACGGTCCCTCATCCTGCCGTGAACATTTAGAGGCCAGAAGTCTGGTGTCTGACTCTATCATTCTTCATGCTAATTTTGAGGCAGGATCTCTCACTAAATGTGGAGCTTACTGTTTGCCTAGATTGGCTGGTCACCAAGTCCCAAAGTCTGCCAGTCTCCACCTCTCCGCTTTTGAGTTAAAGATGTGCACCTCACACACTAGCTTTTATGTGGGTCCTGGGGAGGCACACTCAGTTTAGACAGCAACACTTTACTCACTAAAAAGATCCTTCATTTTAAATACTTCAATGATCTGGCTGAACAAGTATATACAAATACACACAATGGTGACAATACACACAGAAATGCGGGCCTCTAAACTTCTTTAGATATGAAAAGTTATCCCATCTTCCACCAAATTTTTAATTCACTCTTGTAGTAAGTACTTATTTTGCAAGCAATATGTCTCAGGTAAGAGGTGTCAGGATCCTGACTAAACTCTGTGTCAGCTTATTTACAAGTTGAATTATCTTTTCTGCTTCTGATTTTGCATTAGTGTGTAAGTTTGTAAATATTAGTCACTGGCATATGAAAGAAACTTCAGATGAGCGTATTTTGTCAGTTCTACTGTAGTTGGATTTCCATATTTAGTTTCTCTTCAGTCTTGAAGACAGTTTTCAACGTTTCACATTAAAGCTATAACATCAGCTTTAAAATGTACCAAGCACTAAGCATGAGTACCTACTTGAGTGGAACCTATCGACTATGCTCACTTTCTTTTTGGATCCAGTTTTGACTAGTAATTAGCCAGTGTATGATTTATATGATATTAGAGCCCAGCACATGATAGCAATTATTGCTGAAGAGTTTAAACTTAATGAGCAATGATTTGCAGAAGACATTTTTTAGATAAGGGCATTCATTGGCGGTAGAATGAAATAAATGTAGATGCTCAAGAGAGACTCAAGGCACACCAATGTGTTTTTAAATGCTATTTATTTGTTCTCGTTTTATGTGCATGGATGTTTGCCTGCCTGTATGTATGGGCATCACATGTATACCTGATGCCCTTGGAAGATAGAAGAGAGCATCAGATCTCATGGAACTGAAATTACAGAGGGTTGTGAGCTGTCTTATGAGTGCAAGGAATCAAATCCAGATTCATCTGCAAGAGCAACAAGTGCTCTTAACTACTGAGCCATCTCTCTAGCCCCAACAACAACCTTTTAGTATTATTATTATTATTTTCCTACTGGATGATGGTCTGGATTGTATCATTTCAGTTTAAAATTTATTGTACACTGCTATTATTACAAAATCATGGGGCACAAGCAGGAAATTCCTTTTTCTAGTTTCACAATGTAGCAGAAAGCAAGCACAGAGACTGTAACACATGTGATTCTACTGAAACACCGACTTTTCAAAGCAAAGGTCAAAGGATACTAGAAGATACAAGATGACTGGGAGATGCAGAGGGTTTATGTCCAGGGCACTATAATCTGATTAGAATAACTGTCATCTTCATAAGAACAGTGTGTCTGCATTCAAGACCACTACTGCCGGACTTGTAGAATGTTGAGATTACTTCATAGAAAGGGGGGGATGAAGGATCACTGGAAGCTCACCTGAGTATCCAGTACACCCCTGTCCCCCAGCCAGTTGTATGTAAGCAAGCCATGGGTTTTGGGGGAGGGACTGTATTACACAGCCTGCAGAGGATTTGGGGAAGGGGATTACAATTATCAGCCATAGTGAAGACATCATTCCTGCTGGATGAAGACTTTCCAGAGTGGCTGCTTTGAAGTCACACATGCTCCTGTCAGTAACACCTCATCATATAAGTAAACCAATATACTCATGCTTGCCTCAGGAGGAACTTGGTGAATTGGAGTTTTGTTTGTCATTGGGACTTTGAAGAAGATGGTGGAGTGAACACTACTGAGTTCCGAGTGTAACTAGAGATACTACATTTCCTGTTTGCTCTATACATTTCAATTCTGGATGCCAATCACGTATATTCCAAATGGTGAACAAAAAGTAAGTTGTGGAAATAGAAAGGAAGTCACATGTTTTTACATTGTTGCTCACGTTTGTCAGCTTTTCATTAATCTTTATTAGGCTCCGATGGATTCTGTGATCATATGATGACTCATATCTTGCTTATAATAACTTATAGTTATTTCCAATTGGAAAGCTGATCAAACTTTGTACAACAGGAACACCTCGGCAGAGTTTAATTCTTAAAACAAGGTATTAATGTCACCTACACTGCAATGATGACACCTAAGAAATGAAAACTTTTCTCAAAGTGTTCACATGCAATTCTGTTGCTTAACTTCTGTTGCTAATGACATTTATGTGTTGCAACTAACATTACTTTCTGCATTCACGGAATGAAGTTTGCTTTTGAACAAGCAGTAAATTTAACTCTTCTTCATTACAGATTTCTTGGGGGTACTTACATATTCTTCATAAGCCTCATGGGCTGGAGGTGGAGGTGCTCTGTATCCTGGGACCGCTGCTGTCCCCCGGGCTCGAGGGGTAGGGACACCTCTTGCTATTGGGGGCACTGGAAGAGCTCCACGGGTCACAGTTGTCCCCCGAGGGGTAAGAACACCTCGTCCAGGTGGTGGTGGGGGAGGAACAGCACCCCCACGGCCCCTAGGAGAAATAATTGACATGCAGATGAGAGACAAGAAGAAAGAATGCTCACAGCTCACTTCCTCTACTCAAATCAGTCTCTCTTTCTGATAGATATTATATAATGCATATAGTGCTTTAGGTCATATTAGAATACATTTCTTTAAATATTATGATTTTGTTCTCATGAAAACCATGCGAAATATTTTGATATTTTCGATTACATAATTTAAAAAGGAAAAATAAAGGAAACAGAAAAACAAAGTCTACCTTGATCATATTCCAAACTTAGAAAAGATAAACTGAGTATTGTCTGAGATGTGCCCTGCTGGCTGCTTGTGAGAATAAGTGCGTTTGTGTGTGTGTGTGTGTGTGTGCGCGTGCGTGCGTGTGCATATGCATGTGCAGACTACCTCCATGCTGTGGGTTATTGACAGTAATCTGTAGCATGGTTCTATTTCTAAAAATAAATCTTAATAATATGTGTGATTCTGACCAGAATGATGCCACTGTTTCATTAGAGTAGTTGCACATCCCTGATTTCTCAACACGCCATCATCAACCGAGGTGGTGTAGTCACTGGCATATTTCCACATGCTGGCTGTGGGGCTGCTGAATTAGTGCTCAGCCAGGAGAAATCTGATTGAATGTTCTATACCACAGACTTAACACAAAGTGATCTGAACAAAAGTGTGAGATCAAATGGATGCAGCCATTTTTAAATGACAGTCTGAAACCTTTAGAAAGGATGTTTATCTGAAATCTTTGAGCAAATACATGATTGTTTCACTTTTTATTATGTTTGAAAGTTGGCCTCTAGAAAGCACTGCTATCAGCAGGAACACTCAAGGTTTGAGTAAAATGATGATCTTCGGGATGCCAGCAATCACAGTGTTTGGCCTTGCCTTCGCTTAGAGGTGCAGGTTACACTTTTCTGCTCTGAATAGCCATCAACTGGCTCTTTCTTCCTGGAAGAAAATGAGCTTTAGAAGTGAAGAGCAAGAATGCTGGTAAAGCTCTTTAAAATTCTTAGCTTACCCAGCTTATGAGTAGAGCATTTAGCATGAATTCAATACACAAAACAATAGCCTCGATGAGGAGACACAGAGGTCCTGAAATTGCAGTGCTACCTTCAAGTACAATAGCCTGGAAGACAAGATTCTGTCATCATACTACCACAAAGGCACCTGTGCAAAAGAATGCAAGTGCAATTCACCTCCCCTGAGCTTCTGTTGTTGTTGGCATATGAAATGTTTGGACATGTGGTCCCCAGATTATAGTGGTGATTTGGGAGAATCTCTAGGATGGGGAGCTTCGCTGGAGGAGTTGGTTATATGTGGACAGACCTTGAGATTTACAGCCCAGTCCCAATCCTGTCCACTCTTTGCTTTTTTTTTCCTCTGCTGAGACATGAGGAACTAAGCTGTCCTAGACACAGTTTCCCATCACTATGAGCCCCTCCCACTGTGCCTTTCCAATCATGATGGACCTCCGACTGTAACCCCTCAAGCCTTTAAGTTGCTTCTTGTCAAGTATTTGCTCATAGCAATGAGACAAGCAACTAGTACAGCCTCCAAGTGACTGTTTCTTCACAACCAACTGCTCCCAGTTCTGAGAATTAGACTCTCAAAGAATACAGAAGCCAAATATGCATGTAGTTAAGGTATTCCTGCTGCTAAACTGCTACAACAGTTACAAATGACATTTCTAAACCATGAAAGTGGTAAGGTTTTATAGTTCAGAACCTTTGATTCACCTTTTTAAGATGACTTGCAAGGATGCTACTTCAGAATCCAACAATATCAGACTAGAAATGCAAATGTTTTATAAAAGGCTAGTCTCATAAAATGTTGCAGCTTGTCAGATCAATGTACATCAAAAAAATGACCCCAAAAAGTATTATATTGTTTACTTTTATTTTTTGAGAAGAAACATGAAAAGAAGCTCTAGAAAATTTTCTGATCTTCCCTTTAGATAGATTCAATTCCTCCAGAATTTCCACATTGATATACATAGTTAATTGCTTGATTTTTCCATTAGGAAAGTCTTAATTTTTTTCCTGATAAGTGAGAAAGGTTTTAAAATATCAAATGTTAAAACAGTGGTACATTCACACTGATTGAAATGTTTGGGGCATTAATTGAAGTTCCAGAATACCTTAGCATATCTTAAGATGTGACAGATGAGATATTATTTTAGAGTATTTCCATTACAAATATAGGAGTTAGCTATATATTGACAAAAGTGAATGGATTATAGTCTCTGTGTGAGTGTTGCGAGGTGCCCGTGTGTGTGTGTTATAACTATTAAACAGAAAAGGTTTAATTTGGTTCTTGGTTTTGCAAGTTTCAAGCCAGAGTTGGGAAGACTAACTGCTTTCAGGCCTCTGATAGAAGGCCAGAGTGTAGGGGCACCAAGAATGGATTTGGAGGCAGCAAGGCAAAGCAAAAGAGTGGGTCTTGTGGGAGAAGTATGCCAAAGACAAGACCCAAGGTAGTGTAGCAGATACAATATCACTGGAAGGCACTCAGTCCTATGACCAGACTTCTCACTACGCCTTACTTTTTGATGTTTCTATTCTACCTATGGCATAGAGGTTCAGGGTGTTAGTCTGAGTTCTCTTTTTTTCTGTTTTATTTGTGGCATTAGTATTAGAATATGCTCATATTTTGCCTTTTTGCAAACTAATATTTTCTGTTAGAAGCTTAAAAAATTCAGAACCCCACAAAACCGAAAGATTGTGATTATCATAAAGGATCTTACATATAAATATATATACAGCAAATTTATATAACTGTGCTGTGAGTCATGCCAAAGAGTTTTTCTGGCTTTTTTAAGTGGTGAGGCTATATTTAATCAGTTTTTCTGTCAACTTGACAAGATTATATCCATTCAAGAACCATACATGGCACTGATAAAATATGTAGTACTTCCATCATGCAAAGACTCTCTGGTTTAAAAAAAAAAAAAAGCAAAGGACTATATAATCTCTGTGTCCTAATCCTGGAGGCAGAACAAGGGAACAGAGAATCTCAGGTACCCTGCCTTATATTTTAAGAATGTTTATTAAAATGCTCAATTCATAATTTCTGGAGTCAGATTACATCTATTATTTTAGGTAACATTTTAATATTCTACCCAACTTTTGTTGTTATTTTGCTTTTTAAACTAGTTCTAGGCTGGCCTGGGATTCACCACGTAGACCGAGCTGGCACTGAACTCACAGAGATCCACAGGTTTCTTGGAACCTGAATTCTGGGATTAATAGTGTTAGCTATCACACGTGTCCCACCCAACTATTATTGCTTAGTTCCTCACTTGTAAAAAGTAGTTATCTCAAGTAAAAAAAAATGTTATGAATTAATGTGTGCAGTCTCTTATGTGCTATTTAAGCATCCAGTCTTACTGTTTTGCTATGGTATTATTGTTGATGAGGCTGCTATCATTTGCACTATTTAACCATCCGTTGCTAGTCTTTTGTTAGGGTGTGTTGATGGGCTGTTGTCTTACTGCTATTTAAGCATCCAGTCCTACTGTCTTATTATGGTGTGAGGATTGATAAGATTGTTTAGTTCAATTTGGAAACATGATGGAGCAGAACAGCAAAGGCCTGACATCATCATTTGCTGTTAATCCACTAAGAGTAAGAATTCATGTACCTTGAAGGAGCTGTGGGAGCTATTCTGATCCCTCTGCCTCTAATACCTCGGCCACGGCCAGACTCTTCTGAGCCATTTAAGTAAGACAACTCCCGGAGTTGTTCTTGACGAATCTCATCGTTATAGTCCTAGAAGAAAAGAACAGAACATACTGAGTTACTATCAGACACTGGATTCTTAGGGCTGAAACACACTCGCCACAATAACAAGAAAAAGTCTGAGGCTAAAGCTCAGTGGTAGAACATCTGCCCAGCAAGTGAGAGACCCTGGGTTCTGTCCCCAGCACTTCAAAACAAAACAAAAGAAAATACGACAACAACATTGTGTGTCCAGAGCCGAGTCTTAGCCTCATGCCTTGTCTCTAAGCTCTGATTCCAGTATTCAAGAGCCTGAGGTAGAAAAGAATGTTCTTAAAGAGTTCAGGCACTGCCTGGGAACATCCTGAATTCTAGGTCGTTATGGGCTAATATTTAACAAATAAACAAAACAGCTTTGTCTGTTCCCTTGATCTTTATGTACGAAAACCTTGAAACGATGTTTAAAAGGATGCAAATCTTTTCAAATACGGAAAAGGAAAAATGAAGATGCTTATTTTATTATTAAAGTACTCTTTGGGACACTGGATTCAATTATTTTAAATATCATTTTAGCTTTAGCTGCAAAGCAGCAAGGAAAGGTAGCCATATGATATCAGTACTTAGTAGATACCTCAGCTACAACTGTCAACACCAATATTACGGAAAATAAACTGCATTGGGTAAATATGTGTAGATTTTGAGTGCATGTTATTAAAACAGCTCCTGATTCACACTCCAAAAGGGAACAGTCCCAAGGCCCAGAGCACGTATGATTGTCTTAGACTCATTAAAATAATGTGCAGTACCAGGCTCTGCTCCAGACATGGGAAGCTGTGGAATCCCTCCAACGAACCAGGACTGCAACATTTTCAAACAAGTAACTTTCTTATCTGCCTTATCGCTGGAAAGGGAGAGTTACAATGTAAGCCAACTTTCACAATGACAGCCAGAGTCTCAGTTGAAGCAACTGTCTTTATCCTTCAGAGTGTGTTATCAGTCAGTCTTTCTAATAGTTGTAAAGAGTAAGTCTGAGTCATTATAGATACATATTACCTTTAATAAAAGTAATAATTTTAGTTATTTTCCCATCTGACACCTGTAAACACTTTCTCTCTCTCTCTCTCTCTCCCCCCCCAGAACAATATTAAATAGAGTAGTAGTTATTTGTGCCAAATATCCAATTTGATCTTTTTCTCTAAAATATACTTATGGAATATCTACTTGAGCAATTTTCTAGCAAGGAAGGAGAGTCTAGCTCCTAAAACTTAAAACTTTCATAGAGGTTGAGCCAACGGAAATGACATCTGAGGCCCAGACTTGAGTTACAAGTCCAGTGTACTAGTAAACAATGTCCACTTAGCTCAGTGTACAAATAAAAAATATGTGATGAAGAAAATTCAATTGGCCACACACCTCTGCTATGCAAGGTATGGGGAATTCCTAAAGGACAGCTTTACCTCATCCTCCAGAAACTGTCTTGATTACAAACAAAATGGCTAGTCACTCCAAGGCACTTATTTTCTTATTTCCAACATGTTGCTTTCATGTTTATCCCCTTCAGTGCCTGATTATAGTGACCGTGGGTTCACCACAGCTGATAGAATAGATACATAGTGATGACAGTGACTTCTAACATGCCATATTTTATTCTGTTTCCACCTCCCAATTTTCATATTCAAGTATCGACTAAACTGGATAAAAACCATGTCTGTTACTTTACTAGCATCAGGAATGAAAAGCATTGCCACTGCAGTTGGAACCAACCAGCCAGCCATCAAAATAGAACATGAATCCCATAATCTTCATGTGCAATATTGTCGATTACGCTGTATCTGAAGTTTCTTCTGTGAGATAAATCCTTATTCAGCCACTGTTTTTATGAATTAAATAAAAAGATAGACTGGCATTGGTATGCTGTAGAGATATATGATAGAACAGCCCCTAGATAGTTTAGGACTTTCTGAATCCATGCTCTTAAAAGTTCTAGTGGCCTTTACCTTGGAATGGCTAAGTGACACTTTCAGCTAACCTTACAGTGCAAGTTTAACCAAAGTGACTGAGTAGTTCTTGTGCACTAGAACTTGAGATTTTGCTATTGGAAACTCTTATGTCACAGGATGGGGAAGTTTATTCCACCTTCCTAGAAGGTGAGAGCACACGTGGAGAGATTCTCCTCACTTTGCCCCTTCTGTTATCCTTTTTGAGATTCAAGAGAGGCCATCCAAAGCTCTCCTCTCCTGATCAAATTTGTAGAGACCAGAAACATCACCTGCAAATCTCAGAAATCTATTTCTCCCACAATAACAATATAAATTGGTGATCTAGCCATTAGGAATCTTGTGTTGATTTGATATAAAAGGTGACAAGAAAGGTTATTTCTCAACACAGGATGTGAGAGAGGTGCTTCAGAGGAGGCATGCTGACCAAGATGAGTCTTCTTGGACCCAGGTGTTATCATTTATTTTACTGAGATGCATCTTATATGGAATTTAGTATATTTGAATAAAATGTGTAGGTATAATACTAGTTTTGACATTCATTGAATATCTTTGTTCAATGTCAGAGTTCACTAACTCAGTGGCACTGCTATTCTGCTGCTCTGGAGAAGTCTACTAACATGGAATGATTTGTAATTTTGGTTAGATTACACATTGAAGAATAACTTTTAATGGAAGTAAAACCACTACTGATAATATACAACCAAGTTCCATATGGTCTTAATTAGAAATTTAAGAATTAATCACTTTCCAGGTTTATGAGAATAAGAGAACAGAGACAAGTATTTACAAGTATAACTGACCAAGAACCCTAGTTATTATGTTCTGAAATAGTACACTACCAAGGCCATGTTATCAAGAGCTTCTCTTAGCTTATGATGCTAAAATAACTCTGTTCCAGGAGACACTGGATTCTTCTGTGCTTTAATGACTCCTTTATGGTATTGCTGAACCATTCTCAACTTCATCACAATGTAGAAATTCAGAAACTTATGCTTCTCTTTCCTTGATTTCAGATACTATATGGAAGAACCCTCCTTATTTCCCACAACAACTTTGATTTTGTCATAGGAGCATTTTTCTTAATAAAACCCTTCCACATTTAATACCCTTTTAGCATTCACTTTTTTCAAGGACTGAAGTGGAAACGCATAGTTCTGACAACATCAAGTTCCTAAGATCACAGAGCTGAGAGCTTTTGGCAAGTTCATTTGTATTAATGCTGGTGGAAGCTATTCCATTCAACATATCCTACATTGCGACTGAATTAGTGTAACCCGCAATTCTCCTACTTTAAAAATAGTGACATATAGGTTGAAAATTAGACTCATTGCTGATTATTAAAATTCAATATTTTGAATTTAAAGAAAAAGAAATACAACTTTTTTTTAAGTGTTTCACTTACTGGGAGTCTATGAAAGACTCATGGAGTTCAGTAAACAGGAGAACTATTTGGAATCAGGGAACCAGAGAACAATGGTTACTACAGAAGAACTAGCGCAGCAGTGAACAGGATGCTTTTTGCATGTGTGTGATGAGATATGAGACAAAGAATATGGACATCCAATAGCTTCAGAATGTTCTGATAGGAAGTAACACATCCCTTCCCCTGTAATTTTTAAATGTTTTGCCCTTTTAATACCAAAATTGATTTTTTAAATAATAACAATTTTATTCACAATACTCACAATATGTTCTTTCCCCTGAATGAGATAAAATTGACTCTTTGGGACAGTTCCATGAAATGTATGAGTGTTCCCTTGTGCCTCTCTGATAAGGCCCCCCCTCTGTGATGGCATATGGTATAAGCATTATACACAAAACTGCTGAGAGCCAAAGGATGTTCGGATGCTCCTAGAAAGGACTAATGTGCACAGTCCGCACATTAAATGTATACACGTAGTTTTCCAGTTACATACAGCCTTGTCCATCTGTTACGGTGGCATTTTGCCAAAACACAAATTGGGAAGATTATTTAACTTACATCTAGATGCCAGGTAATGGCAGGTGTTAATAGGCAACCTGGGGTACAGTCAGGGATAATTTTCCTGCCAAATCTTCTCCATTAAGATTCCACAAGCCCCATGGCTGTGGGCTGGTAAGATGACTCAGTGGGTAAATCCACTTGATGCCAAACCTGAAAACCCGAGTAAGTCTGATAATCTATATGGTAGGAGGAGAGAACTAACTCCTGAAAGCTGTCCTATGCCTCCACACAGTTGTCTTGGAACCAATTCACCACACACATACATACACTCCCTAAGTAAATAAATACTTAAATGCAAAAAAAAAAAAAACTCCTCTGATTATAACTACCTAGTACATGTGCATATAGACTCAGCTCTAACACTAAGACTGTCTGATGAGTTCAGGGGAAAATGAAATGTAAGTTCTTAGCATTTGGATCATGACTAATAGGCCTGAAGAAACATCAACCTCTACAAACTACAGTATTAAACAAGAAAGTAAAACTGAATGTGGTGGCATATGCCTGAAATTCTAGTCCATCAGAAGCCAAGACAGAGGAGTATAAGTTACTCCATCTTCAGTAACAAAAGTGAAAACTAAATAAAAGGAAAATGTGTTTCTGAGCCAACATCATGCATATAGCTGAGTTGGGTTGCATAGAAAAATTTAAAATTTACTAGTAGACAATATTTAATAAGACAATGGTTTAGATAGCTTCACTGAGATAGCACAGAATGAGCTTTACTTGGCCCATCCTAGAAATCAGAAACTCCGTTCGCAAAAGAAAGTCAATGAAGAGTAAATTAAGATTTATTAATAATCTGCCCGGTGAATGATCCTGTATAAGATTCATATAAAACGTTTATAATGGTAATCATCAAGAAAACTAAATACCAGAGATTCAGATGTCTTTGACTTTGAGCCTTAAATTGCTAATGATAGTGATGATTTCAAACATCTTTTAATTCTTTTGTTTTTTCTGTTGTTAAAACCTCATTGCAAACTATACAAAAATCATGATCAACTGTGACAATAACAAAACAGATTGAATGCATATATTGTGCAGGATTATTAGAATGGCCTCTTCTCTTTTTTACTTTATTAAACATTGGCTACTGAAATATGAGGTCTGCTTGTGAAGATCCGTGAAATGAACAAAATAACTCTAATATTTGCTGTGAGATATTTTTAAAGCAAAAATTTGCTAGATTATGGTAATCTAGCAAATAAGCTACTATCTTTAGGATACTAGAAATATATCCATGTAACTAGAGACGTCAGATTTAAGCTGCTACAGATACCAAGTTCCATTTATCAAGGTAAAGTCAAAACGGTGATGAATATGTTCATTACGTATCTTGGCAAATTTAGACAAAACTAGAATAGAGGATAGGAGGTGGGCACACAGTGCCACCCTTGCTAAGGAGCTGTTGGCGCTTGGTGGCTGAAGGGAAAGGGAAGGTCAGTGTTCTTCAGTGGAGTGATACCAGTATATAGCCTACATTTTAAGGCATGTACCACCCACAGGAGTAGTTGGTCAATACAAACAAGATTCCATTTTTTTTAAGCAAGGGGGGGGGGAGGGAGAGAGAGAAAGACAGAAACAAAACATGAAATTGGGTGGGTAGGGAATTAAGAGAGGATCTGTGAGGAGGGCTTGACTATGATCAAGTATATTATGTGTAATTCTCAAGGAATAATCATTTAATTATGTTCTTGGCAAGTTGTTGCACATGGCATGCGAACCTTACTCTATTTTAAATTTAAGAAGCATCAGTTAATATTTTTAACATATTATTTATGTGAATTTGAAATTCTAAAACAAACCCTTTTTAAAACACTCTTTACAATAATAATCTTATGGCCCCAAAAGCTTCTTAAATGAAAAATAATGGTGGAAAGCATAAATTGAGATAAGTGTCAAAATTCTGTTCATAAACAGGATAGATAGATACTACTCCTGTGGGTGACTGTTATCAACAACAATCCTGCAACTTTAGGCCTCTTTGTGGACATGGGGAATTCTATGCTGAAGTTTCCTCAATGCCTTCAACTTAAATATTTTGAAGCTTATGAATTAGTTTCAAGATTTATACATATTTATAAAATGTTGTTGGCTATCCAACCAATCTGATTGCATTTGAGGCCTGATCCTCATGGTATATTTAGGTGTAGATTCATGCCAGAGGTAGATGTTGATTCAGCACAAAGTCCTTTATTGTTCTCCTAATTTAATCACTAGTCCTTAGTACTGGAGCCCTGGAGCTTTTCAGATTCCATACAATCTGCTCTTAGGCCTAGAACTGGAAGGCTTCAGCTTCCATAAAAATCTGGAACGTTTAAGCCTTCACTGATGACTGGAGCCACCCTGATTTGCTCCCTCTGAATTCAGACTCTACAGACTGCTCTGTAAAGGAAAGTTTTTCCAAAGAAGCTTTCTGTGCTGTAAAGCACGCCCCCAATCCTTTATGGTTACATGCAGCTTGTACTTCTGGAAACAGGTTGGATGAAGGTATATAAGAGAGTGACAGTTGGAAAGCAGTTGGAGTAGAGACAGGGTGGGAGTGAGTATCAATTTGAGATGATGTCAGGGGAGAAGTGAACTCTAGAAGCTGATGAAAGGAAAGCAGGCAACAATTACTGAGATAACTGGAGTTTGTAACATTATTGGGATAAAGGAGATAAGAGTTAGTTCAGTTCCCCAGGCTTAGACATATTAAGACAGCTAGAATGGGCTGTAAAATTTTCTTTTTCCTTTTTCTTTTCCTTTCTTTCTTAACTCCTTGAGCTAACTGAGGTTTTAAAAGTTACAAGTTAGAAATCATTCAGCCTGGAACAGAGGGGTGGAGTCAAGTTGCCAGTGAAAAAGTAACAGTTGCAAAGGCTTGAAAGCTTACATACAGAGCCCAGACCCAAAGGCAAAAAACAGCTACTCCCCTTTTTGGAAGAAAAACACTGCTCTGTGTCTCTGTGAGCTCTCACTGCCCCATTCTACCTGCTATAACTGACTCTTCTGTAACTGATTGACTTTAACTCCTTCTGAGCTCTGACTCCTGTGTCTGCTTCCACACTCTGTCCCTGTCTTAGGGATTAAAGGCATGGACCACCACTGGGTTCTGCATACTGGGAATAAAGGTGTGCCTACATTTCATCCAGCCCACAAAGGCCTTAGAAAGTAGACACCTGGAATACAGACCCTTCCTAGCTTTCAGACAGGCCTCTTTCTATACAGGTATAAAGCTATGGTTGGGAGGTGACATGCCCTGGGTGAGGCAAACTACACTTAACTGTTTTTCTAAATGGGAATATTGGCAAGCTGCCTTCTAAATACTATGTTTATGCCCATGGATGCGTGGGGCTCTCACCCTTGGTCAGAGAAGATTATTTTTTCATTAGGAGACAGTTAATGCAGAGACCCTTAATTAGTCAATGTTCTGAAAATAAGTGACCATGAGTGATCAGCCTAAATGGGACATCTATAAAATGTCTCCTCAGCCTCAAGCCCCAGGGAAAATCCTAGAAGAGATGGGCAGAAAGGATATAAGAGCCAGAGTATGAGGAGAAGAACTGTGAAATTCCATCTTATGAACAGGACCCAGCTACAGTTGGGATAAACTTGCATTAGCTGTGGATACCAATATAAAAAGCCTTCGCTAGATCTAGACACTGAAAAATTTCAACATGAATGGGTAGTGGCCCATGAAGCCCTGCCCACAGCTGAGAAGCTATGCAGCTGATGACTACATGAAGAAGGACAACCATTTTCTTTGGGGCAGTAGTCATTGGTAGGATGCCCACCCTCCATTGCATGGCCCCACTGCCAAACATAAAAAGGCAACACTAATTAGACTCAGTGGAATACTCTCTCTCTATATGCGCGCACGCACACACACACACACACACACACACACACACACAAACACAAACACACATTAAATACACAAACACACACATAGTAATGGTAGGGCTGGGGTTTAGGGAAAGTTAGGTAGAGTAGAGGATAGATATGATAAAAATTTATTATATATATGTATGAAATGTTTCTCTGTGTATCCTTGGCTATCCTGGAACTCACTATGTAGACTAGGCTGGCCTTGAACTCACAGAGATATGCTTACTTCTACCTACTATGTGCTAGGATGAAAAGCATATGTCTTTAAAATTTTCAAGCATGTGTCACCATGCATGAAAATTTTAAAGGATATATAAAAATATTAAACTGTGGTAGGTACACACACACACACACACACACACACACACATATATAATTTTATTACATATGTATATAAAATTAATATACACAATATTTTATTATATATGTATATAAAATTAATGTGTATTCTGATTTTCATGTTGTTGATGTTTATGTAGTCAAAATTGTGTCTAAGAAGTCGAAGAATTAGGTCTTGCAAAATTACTCTTGTTATTCTTCTAAATTATTTGTAAAGTAGTTAGTTTTGGAAATCTAGCAAACTTTCAATATATTCCAATAAATAAATAAATAAATAAATAAATATATATATATATATATTCTTTATTTAGATTTAGATCATGGGTATAATATCTTTATTAATAAGTCAATATTAAATACATTGTCAAGTTCTGTCTAAGCACTACAAAGGAATTTGCATGCATCAGAAATATTAATGCAAGCAGCGATTTGATTATTACAATCAGTTTGAAAATTAATGCAGGCTAAATGAAAGAACTCATCATGATTTCAAGAGAATCAGAAAAAAAGATACATACTTGGCAAAATTTTCAAAAGCATACCTGACACAGGACTGTTTTCTTCAGAACACAAAGAACTCATAAAAGTCAATGAGAAACAAATTATTAGTTAGGAAATATGTAGAAGGTTGGATATGGCGCTTCAGCAAAGAAGATATACGAGTTCGAAATATGCCTCTGAAAAGATGTTTGACACCATGCACCACTGGGGAGCTGCAAATTGAAGCAATGATGTGCCATTGTATGTCTACTAAAATCTAGGAAAATCCAAAAATCTAATAACGGAACTCAGAACAACCAACTGGAAAGGTCTGCTCCTGGGGAGGATTTGAAACAATACAGCCAGTTTGCATTAAGATTTGATAGCTTGTTACAGAACTGAACATATTCCACCTTTATATTGGAGAAATCATGCCTTTTTTTTTTTTTTTCTGAAGCAAGTCAAAGACTTATAGTCACACATACTTGCACAAGGATATGTTGTGGTAGTTTATTTTTAGTTGTGTTTAAAATAATTGTTTTTGTGCACCGTTGGGAAAAGAGCAGCCCAGGCCTTGGTGTTTTGTATTGTCTGCAGGTGTTGGATTTCTGTGAGGGATGTTTGATTGCTTATGATCTGCACCTGAGATGTTCCAATGATTAAAAACACCTGAGTTCAGATGCTCAGGGTTCCACTGTCGGGATGGTGCTGCCATGATGGTGGTTCCCTCAGCTGAGGTCTTGCAGGGCTTGCACCTATAGAGAATGCATCCTTGTCTCCTTGCTGAGCCCCAACAGCAGCCTTACGATTATAAGGATATTTGAAAGTGCCTTTATTCCTGAGCATCAGAACTTTTAAACAACTCAGATTTTTTTCCATGGCGGATGGGAAGGAAAACTGGCATGCATGTGTGGACAATATGATATCCACAGAAATATAAAATTGAGTGATCAATCCATGGAAAGACAGAGTGGAAAATTTAGTGTGTGTTAAGCAGAAGTCAACCAGAAAGAGCTACATGCATGCTCATACATGCATAAACCTGGTTTTAGGTAGATCTTTCTTAGCTAATTATAGACAGGACGATAATGAAGCCTCTTTCACAGGAACTGCTGACTTCTAAGCAATCCAAAGTACATTATCAGTAAACCAAATTCATCTTTATGATTTTATTTTGGTGAAGGATTGAGGACTGATACCCACATTTATGGCATCGGGGCTAAAAGAAGAATGCAAGGCAAATTACAAGCAGGGAACAGAATTTTTTGTTTGGTTTTTTTCGAGATAGGGTTTCTCTGTTGTTACTCTGGCTGTCCTGGAACTCACTCTGTAGACCAGGCTGGCCTCGAACTCACAGAGATCCCCCTGCCTCTGCCAACAGAATGCTGGGATTAAAGGTGAGTGCTGGGATTAAAGGTGAGTGCTGGGATTAAAGATGGGTGTTGGTATTAAAGGTGAGTGCTGGGAATAAAAATGAGTACTGGGATTAAAGGCCTGTGCCATCACTGCCAGGCTAGGAACAATATTTTAAATATCTTACAATCCCCATTGCTATCCTGTTATCTATTTTTACTTCATCTGTATTGTCATATCCTGTCACATTCCTGTGGATCTTTGGGTACATCATCACTTATAATTGGAAAGAAAATGAAGACTGCAGGCACTGTCCAAGCTAGTACAAATGTTGAATGCACAGACTATAAGCACCGATGAAGCTTATAGAAACGTTCAATGCATAGAGAGACTGGAGTTAATGGGAAATGAATGAACAATATGTTTTCAAAATCAAAAGACATGTAAGGAGTAAGAAAAAGTCTAGCAAGAGAAACAAAAATGTGAGTGAGGGCAGGAGAGAAATGGGCTTGAGCAGCTCATATTACAGCAGAAGGAGCAATAAATGATAACTTAGTCATTTGTGGACAGGTTGGTAATCGACTGTGCAGAGCTTGATAGGGTCTAAACTCACAATGTTATTAGACAAAACTGCAATGTCAAGATACATTACTATAAGCCAGCTGGCTCATAAGGCCATTTTTGTTTCAATTTGAATGTACTCTATAACTTTTTTTAATGCAAACAAACACTGAGGGATGATACACAACAAGGAAAAGAGACAAACAACAACAACAAACTCCCATTGAGTTGAGGATTTCCTAGAACTGACACAAATGTTGGCTTTAACTGTAAGGAAATTAAAATAGCAGTTTAAACTATATTTCGTATAATGAAACAGTTACTAACGAGAGATGAGAGAAAAGAAGCTCAGATTGGAATTCAACAGGTTAAAGGCATAGGATATAAAATTGAATACCCGAAATGAAGTTGAACTAAATTAAGACAATCCAGTATAAAGGGGAATAAATCAAGGTCACAGAAACATAAATTATTTGAAATGAACACCCAATATAATAAATTCACAAAATAAATAGAGCACATGAATTCTGTCAGGTGGAATAGAAAAAATGATATCATTTGTTTCTACCGATTAAAATTGCATGTGGGAAGATTCTGAGCAACTTTATGCTAAATTGAAAATTTAAATTAAGTATTTGAACCATTTGTGAAACAAAATTAACAAAATTCAGTGAAAAAATATAAAGCATAGATGATTAAAATAATGTATGCCCATAAAATATATCACATTTTTTATATCATTTAAAAAACTTTCTAACAAAGTAAAAAATAAATTCACTTGTTTTAATTAGTGGAGTTATAAAAGAAATATTACAAACTCCTTGAATATTTGAAAGGATGAAGAATACTTTTAATTAGTCTGCAAGTGAAAATGAGCTTTACCCTCAGGAATGTAAAGTTGTCTTTTGTTTTTTTTTATTTTTAAAAACAGTAATTTGTAATATGACAAATTAAAAATAAGACAAACAATCTCATAAATGAAAAAAAAAAAGCATTTGACAAAAACCCAACCTCCAAAACAGGAAGAAAAAGTCTCAGAAGAATAAGTATAAATTTTTGAAAGGCATTAGTGGAAAAATCTCAAGAAACAAGTTAGGATGAAAGACTTTTTCCTTTCTACCATGAGCAAAGAGGGCCAGTGTGCTGCAGTCTTTTCAGCTTTAGACAGCCTAGAGGTTCTGAGTCACAGAAAATGGCAGGGAAGGAGGAGATGGGGATAAACCAGAATAGGGAAAATAATGTCGATTTGTATTTTAAAATTCCCGTGTCCTCTACTTGAACTAGCCCATTCTCTTTGATTCCATATTGATAGTTTTATAGAAGAATAAGAAAAGGATGAATCAAAACCAAAAGCATAATAGAGACTTTGGCTTAAAATTGTTAATAATTGCAACTAGGTATGGTGGTATACGCCTATAACCTCATCATTCGGAAGACTGAGATGACATGAATAGGCGTTCAGGCCAGTTAGAATACGTAGCCAACAAAACAAAAACAAACCAACCTTAGAAAGTCCTAAGCTAGTCCATTTAATTAATTAATGCGTGTTTAAAAATAATGTGGTATCACAAGTACTCTTGTAATTAAATTGGGAAATTTTATTACTTGCTAGAAGAGTGATCACTAAAGCCCAATACAAGGCCAATTAAATAGCTGAAGAGACTCTGTGTTTTATAGGTATGCATTAGCCAGTATATGATACACGTTGTTATATGTTTAACATATACTTTTTTAAAAGAAAGAACAGATGAACAAAAGAAAGATTGATGATTCAGATTATTGCTGTAGCAACACTAAGGGATAGTAACTCACAAATTTTTATTGAGCAAATATAATATGCCGGTAAACAAAAGCTCACTTCGTGTTATGCAGATAAAACTACAATGTATATTTTTTAAGAAATTTATATTCTTGAGGAGAGGAGGCATGGCTTACCAGGTAATAACGCTTGCTCTTGCAGAGTCTCTGGGTTCCGTTCTGAACACCCACATGGCAGTTCACCACCATCTGTAACCCCAGTTTCACAGGGTATAATTCCTTCTTACGACCTCTGCAATCATCAGGCATGCAAATGGCGCTCATACACACACGCAAGCACCACAGTCGCGTGAAAAACCAAGTTAATAAACCTAACAAAGGTTTTTTAAATAAACTTTGCAGTCTTGTGCTGCAATAAAATTTTATTTGTAGTTAGTGGCATCACATGGAACATTTGTAGAGTATTTACTACTTGGGAGGCATTCTTCTTAATTTATGCTGTGCACCCAATCCTCACATATCTCTATTGACCTTTGGAGAAGCTAAAACAGATTAAATGCATGTTTACAACCAATTACACAAGGAATGCATCGTTTCATCATTTGTTAGCTTAGAAAATCTTGCGTGAATTCCGGATAATTGGATATTGATAATGTTTTTCTGCTGTCCAAAGACAGCAGATATAAAGATTGATAGATATTTGTTTTTTGTTTTTGTTTTTTGGTTATGCACATTAGAAGCCTCATAATTGTCCCTTTTGTTTTGTCGATGTAGTGTTAAATTGTGTTCTAGACATAAAGAACTTTTTTATACATAAAAGGGGAAATGTTGTGGAAGTTCATTTTTAGTTATGTATAAAATAATTGTTTTGTGTACTGTTGGGTGAGGGGCTCCTTGGCCTTGGCGTTTTGTATTGTCTGCAGGTATTGGATTTATGTGGGGGATGTTTGATTGCTGATGATCTGCACATGTTATCAGTAGAACACCTATGAGGTTCTCTATCTATCAATAAAAAGACCTGATCTGGGAGGCTCAGGGTTCTACTGCCCAGTATAGCACTTGCCATGATAGTGGTTCCCTTTGCTGATGTGTAGCAGGGTTTACATCTATGAAAATGCTTCCCTGTCTTCTTAACTGAGCCAATACAGTAGGACAGCAAGTGTTAGGGTGTTGTGAAATGTCTCTAACACTGGCATGTTAATGTCACTGTCATCGTTCAGGTCTTATTCAGGCAACCGTATTATTGAGATTTCATGGGAACAGCTTTCCTGCTACATCTAGAAGATAGTAAATTGCAACTGGTCTGTCACTGTGAGAATCTTTCTGCTCCCTCTTCCTTGATATTCCCTGAATCTTGGATGCAGGGATGTTTTCCCATTTGTACCAACAGAGATGTGGCACCTCACAGTCAGCCATTTCCTACATTTTAACCAGTTATGAATTTCTGTAATGGTCTCTGTCTGATTCAAACAGAAGATTCTTTGATGAGTGCTGCGAACTATACTTATTTAAGGACATAAGTATTAGAAAATAGAAATTTTGCTGGTTAAGAAAATGGCAAGAGGTTCTTCTCTCAGGTCTGTGATGTCTCTGGCCATGGATAGTTGACTAGTTTTACAGCACCGTAAATGAATTCCCATCTATTGATTATGACTTAAGTCCAGTTAGACAGCTGTCTCGAAGGTAATTTTGCCCCTGGAGATATCTTGTCATTTTGGCCATTGTGATTCATAGGCTTCACAGTTGGATAGAAATATTGATTGCTTTTCTTCCTTGGCAACTTGCATAGCACCTCTGGATACTATGAGAGCTAGTCCTTAGGGAGGAGAACTCCAAGTCAATTGTGGCTCAATCCCCCCCAATTCCTATGACCAAAGTGTATAATGTCTTCAGCTATCAGGTCTTGTCTTAATGTTCTGAGAAGCAACCAAAGGCAGTGTCAATAGCCTAGATTGGGAGGGCAAGTCTCTTGGGCCACCATGACAAACCACTCAAAGGGAGGTGTCCCAGGCCTGACACTGTTATTTTTGTTAGATAGTCTCTCAGGAAGCATTGTAATCCTGTCAGGCACAACTCCATTTAAGCTATATATGTACAGATACATATATAAACAAACATATGTATTTTTAAATACGTTTATGAAGTAATGTTTTGTTATTTTTCCATCTCTTCTTCCTCTTCAACACTTGCATTACCTTCCTTTTCCCAATCCCCAGATAAAGGCTCGCCCATTTTTTCAATTTGCTCTTCATGGCAATTGTTTCCTATTATCCTCTCTAGTGCTCCTTTTCTCCCCCATCTTAGTACCTTTTTATTTTTTCCGGCTTCTATATTTTATCAGGTTGTATACTTAAATCTGTAGGTTTGTCACTAGGACCCATAAATAAGAGAAAACATAATTTGCCTTTCTGGGTCTGGATGACCTCGCTAGTATCCTATTTCCTAGTTCCATTCATTTACTTGCAAATTTCATTGTTCTTTACAGCTGGATATGATTTCACTGTGTACATTTGCCACATTTTCATCATTCATTCCTCAGTTAAAGGTCATCTAGGCTGTTGTCATTTCCTAGATGCTGTGAATAGAGCAAATATTAACACGGTTGAGCACGTGTCTCTGTAATAGGATGTTGAGTCCTTCGGGCATATGCTAGGGAACAGTATGTCTGTGTCATATGGTAGATCTATCTGCTTTTAGCTTTTTAAAAGATTTTCCACTCTGATTTCCTGAGTGGCCGCACCAACTGGCAATTACACCAACAGTGTATGAGTGTCCGCGTGTCCCCATATTCTTATCAGCATTTGTTGTCATATATTTTCATTATTGTAGACACTCTGGGTAAGATGAAATGACAAAGAAGTTTTAATTAGCATTAAAATTGGGTCATTCATTTTCTTGGTTCTTGGTTTATTGAGATGTAATAACTGGCAACAATTTTCTCTCAGTCTGTTGTCTTCCTCTTCATACATTTTTTTTTTCTATATAGAAACTTTTTTTTTTTTTTTTGGTTTTATGAGGTCCTGTCTATCAATTGTTGGCCTTATTTCATGGGCAAATAGAGCCCTATACAAAAGTCCTCTCTTATACCTAAATCTTTTTGGTTATTGTTTTTATACCTTTATTTTTCTGAAAAGTCTATATATGAATATTAAATTTCACTAAATTTGCACTAAAGGTGCAAAGTAGCTAGTTTTCCATTTCCCACTAATTCTGTTCTGGACTAGGAGCTTTGTTCTGGATGAGCAACAGATAAGCTAAAATGAAGATACTAATGATTGAGGAATATCCTGTTAGCATAGGGATGGATCTGTGGGTTCAGAAAAACTACGAGTAAGAGTAAGCCCAGGCATTCTTGCGTGCCTTACTGTATACTGGGGCGGGGTGGGGGTTCAGAATAGCCCTGGGTATTTGGGATCTTACTAACTAGAAAACTAGACACATCATCTGAGTTTAACAATATAAAATAAATTATGGGTATTGCTCTGCAAAAAAAATAAAACAAAACCCTCTGTTTTGCTCAATTCTACTAAACCCTTGCATCATTGCTGTTATAGTATATACAGACTATGTTATAGTCCGCACAGTGTATTAGAGTTTGATGAGCCTTGTGAGGAAGCTCAATGAAACCTACTCACTTTTAATTTTTAAATTAAATTTCAGAGCCAGTAAGAGCCAGTAAGGTTAAAAGCACTTTCCTTCATGTTGAGACAGAAGTGGGATGCATGTCTGCTCACTCCATATTATTTCCCAACAATTATTTCCCATATTATTCAGTAAGAAGGACTTTAAATATAATCTTGTAATTTTGATTTCAGCATTATTTGCACAATACTGATGATGCAGAAACTTTTATCTCCCCCATTTTCATTTTTATCTTTCTTCTCCAGAGGTCTATTTGTGATGCTCCATTCTGATTCTTGCTTTTAAATTTTGGATGTATCACTTCTCTTACACATCTATTCATTCACCAACAGGAAATCCTCCAGTCTTTCAACACTCTTTCAGCAATCTATGTTCAGTCGGCTTCACTTCATCAGATCCAGATGCACTGACACAGAATTCTATTAGGTACATACATTTTACCCATAACTTACTGCTTCTTCCTACGCTCTTTCTTTTGTCTTCTATGAGACTGATCTAATTTCTTTTATTCTCTTTCTTTCTCTCTCCTTCCTTCCCTTTTGCTTTATTCTCCTTGGTATAACCAAGAAATCATGAACTCTTTTACATAATGTAAACAAGCAAACTGACTTGAAGATGCTCCCACATTGGTATCTGTAGGCTTCTCCATGGAGATTGCTTTTTCATTCTAACTCCTCTTACAATGACTCGTTTTTTACTCTCACTTGCTGCCCTGCTTTTATTTTTCATCTTTGTGGCATCCCATATCTTGCTCCAGAGGGTTTAAACTAACATTCCATTTAGTCTTATGATTATCTCTCAATTCAGGAATTACTTAGATTTGACCATCATGTTTTTTTCTCCTCAATAGCTAATGCTCAGAGTGCCTTGTATTCTGCTGTGTAATATTCTTTTGGGCTAATAATATATTCTTGTAATAGTTTTGTTCAGTGATGATCTGCAGTTGGTTACCTTCCTATTTATAGTCATAAAATATCATTATTTATTATTAAGCTTAGTTTTTATATTGAATTGAAAGTCAATTTTTATTTCTTTTAGGCTGGATAACATAATCCCTCTCTAACAACCTTTACCTGGTGAAACTTTTGTGAGTCTAATGTTCGATTTCTTTGTGACATTTTTTTCTCAAAATATTTAATAATGCTGTTTTACTTTGACGGTCCATACTATAACAAACTTAATTCATTAATTATTAGTTTAAAAATGTTTAATAAAATGAATTTTCACACCTTAAAGCTGTCTTGTTTTCTTGATTTCCTCCTTGAAGTTCTGATAAACATGAGAGAGTGTCTTGTTCTTTCCTGAAATTTTTTTCTTTTTTTGAGAGAATTCGCCTCAAGTCCAGTTCCGGGGACTGTAACAGTCTCCCCAGCTGCGTTCTATCAGCATCGCTTACCTAGTCTACAGAGATTTTGCTTTAAATTATTTTTTGTTTTCTAACTTTGGCATTGGAACCATTTATAGCATATTTTTTCATCTAATTAATCACATTTCTCCTTCTTATTTACTTGGGCTTGGGTAATTTTTAAAATTCATATTTTAAAGTCTCTTTTTTATTTTTATAGTATCCATTTCTCCTTCTTTCTATCCCTGGGTGAGGCATGGTATTACTGGGTTTCTTTCTTATTCATGTGTCTTAATATTTAGTGTTGACATATCCTTGGTCTGATGTACCTTAAACTTAACTGGCTTATTTATTAATGTGTTCTTTGTGAGTTTCGTCTGTATGTATAGTGAAAATTTAAGCCCCACACCTCTTTGTATATTGTGTTGGGAATCACAGATTCTCCTTTTGTCTTGTGCCAACAGAAAGGACTCTTCCACTGGGACTTCCTTTACAACCTGCAGCTAGATTTATAAAGTAATACATGGCCCAGTGAATGATAAATACAAGAGCACTCTCAACTTTATCATGTCTCCAAAGAGAATCAAATCACATTGTTCAAAACCTATAGTCATCACACTACCCCCATGATCCCCTGGTACTGCTAAGTATTGCCAAAAGCCCTTCCATATGCAGTGTCACTGAGCCACACTCCGGGCACGACCTTGATCCTTCACAAGCATATTTCTAAGATGAATGCATTTCATGAACAGAATACAAGATCACCTTGTTTGCAAAGCTGTCACTAATTTTATAAGCTCAGAGGGCGTCAATTTAGTTCAGAGGTAGGACATGTGCTTTGTATGTGGAATGTATGAGGTATGAAATAAATACGTTCAGACATTTAAGACGCTAGTGTCTATTCTAAGCATCTCTGAGAAGCGGAGTGTGTACCAGCTTCACCCGTCTTACGTCTTTACTTTCATCTCTAACAAGGTACCTGAACCACATCTGCATTTCTCACTGACTTCAATGGCAGCATACACACAAGCATATCAGAGGTAAAATTTCATTGACTTTAAAAGGGTTTTGCTGCAGTGTGATTTCTGCTTTTCTGGAATGAACTTTAATGAACTTAATTTAAATATATTTTCCACGACTTTAACTCTTAATATTTTTACATAAGAACAACTACACTGATACTCTAGTAATGTGTCAGAAGCAAAAAATAATTTAGATAATCAAGCAAGAAACTTATAATAACAACATAAGTACATGTATCATATCATGACCACTTAGTAGCAAATACTATTCATAAAAAGTAAATTATTGTTTCTGTAGAATGTAGCAATGCAAGCACAATGCCACTGTAAAGTAAATGAAATATTAATAAATCTAACTTCATAAACTAAATTCATATTTTAGTCATGTGTATGCTTATGTAAGCAAAAACACAGACAGGATGAAACAGAGAGACAGAGGAGCAATCATAAGAGTATTGTCTCTTACAAAAATACATCCTTTTCTACACAGGTATCCAGAAACCAGATAAGGATAAGAGGCCATTCAGAACTCTATTTACAAATCACAGAATCATTATCACTCACCTGGCTTAAGTGACTGTGCATTACACATTTTCCACTTTGGTACCTTAATTAGGACTTGGTTTTGCATCAAAACCCATTTTATTCATCATTCTTGTTAGAAGTCTTTAGTAATAAACTGGGGAATGATAGCAGGTATTACAACATACTATGCAATCTCCTCTTTCTTCCTTTCATGATAAAGTTTAGGGTAGAATGGTAAAGAGTGAACTGTTTTGTTAAAAACATATTTTAAAGGTTCAGGCCATCCAGTTTGCTGTGGGGATTGACACAGAACTGCATAGTGGTCCCTTTTTCAAATAGTGAAGATTTCCTTAAATTGGATACTTTCCCCCAAATGTTTTAAATATTCACTCAGACTTTCTATGTGAACACAGTTGAATGAAGGAACCATTTGGAGGGGTGTGCTGGAAGCAAATTAAGTCTCATGGGCATGAGTGGAGTGGGAACAAACTATCAGATCTTGCATATAAACTGTCCAGAATACTCCCTCTTCCTTCCGCCCCTCCGTTACTTCTTCCCATTGTGCCAAAGCCAGCCTGCATCTATGCCAACATCTAAGAAGTATGAGGCTAAAGACTCACACATCAACCTTTCTGACCTTAGAACAGAGAAGGAAATTAAGAAAAACGAGGAAAGCTAAAAAAAAACATACAATCTTTTAAAACTAAATGTTTTCCCTCTAGAATGATATATTAAGGCAAGTTAACGAATCAATAAAGAAGATGGAAGATTTGGGCATATTTTATCTTACTCTATGTTTATTTTACGTTTTACACCTGATGTGTTCACACTCAACAGCTGATAACCATGTATTTCTTACCAGTGATTATTGACATGTGCATCACACACTAAGTTATAGGTCAGTCAGTAAGAGCTGGCAAAGCAAAATCTTAACAGAGAGCAATTCCCCCAAGTAATAATTCATGAAAGAGTGTACAGGTAGTTACACTCTGTGTAACTATGTGGACTGTCTTCTGCCTTTTTATCCTTATTTGTTTTTTGTGGGTCAAACTCAAGTCCTTAGACATCACTGCAAGAACTTTACCACTGCAAGAACTTTTACTTGCTGAGCCATCTTGCTGGTTTCATGTTTATAAGTTTTTAAACAGGAACAACATAATGTCTTATGTTCTTAAAAGGACTTATCTCAAGTGGGAATGTTTAAATCAATCAAATGGAACTATATGGTATATCGCACAGTTAGGTAGACTATATGCCTTCTGTTTCTGTTTACGTGAACACACCAATACATTAAGGCACAACATATTTCAAAAGAAATTATATATTTAAAATTTCTGTTTATAAAATTATATGTTGTCTATGTTTATGTAAATAGCATATATGTATATTTACACTATTCTTAAATTAATGTAAAATTTTGTGGTCAATTGTAGTTTTTTGCATACTTATGCCTATAGATGAGACAATATTGCATATTTATGAGAAATTAACTATATAACACTAATATATAATTTATATTCTATTGCAAAAATATTTTCCAGGTTTAACTATAACTCCCTAAAAGCAAAAATCAAACCAAATCATAAAAAACATGTACAAATGCTTTTATCAAGCATTCTATTAGCACAAGATTTAACCATACAGAAATCAGAACTGTGACCTATAGCAGTGCACTAACACTTGATACTTGATTCCCCCACTAAGTGAAAATGTTTACAAACATGACCTTCAAAGCCAATGTAACATTCCACTACGTTTGAAAACTCTTTAAACTGGTAGTTAATATAATTCAAGAAAGCATACCAACAGAAAGATACATAATTGTGTGACTACACAGTATTCCCATCTGTGGAGGAATGCCTGTCTCTGGCAAGCTTATTAGGTGACAGCTGATATGCTGTCTCAGAAGACTGTCTGTGCCAATGTTACTTTGTTGGTTCTTTATTCTTTTCCCTTGGATACAATACAGCTCTCTGACTAGACTATCTTGCTATTTAACACCAAGTGGTGATGCTGAAAACTCCAATGTATTACTTTGGTACAAATGGTCTTTAGTAACCAGTACTGAGATCACTAACTTCCATTTGCAGAAGATGTTAGGAAAAGTGTTTCCTGGGTTGAGATGGTAGAGAGTAAGTTAAGATCCTAGATGTTCCCAGGCTCTTTGATATCGAGGCTTTTTTATCTTTTTCTCTCATATGAGGAAGTTATGTTCTGTTTCTGCAGTCAGTGATGTTGTATGCTTCTGGGTTGTGTGTTACTATGTATCATACCAAGTGATGTAAGATGTGTAGTTTATATGTAATACTTTATCTTGAAATGATTATTTCAATTCTGATGCTTTTCAGTTTCTGTCCCTCCCTGGAGAAAGATTACTTACTTGTCTTTACAAGACTGAGCATGTGTGTAAGACAAACCATCCCCTGAGAATTTTAAGTGGTATTTCCTTTAAGTTGATCTTCCTTGGAGTGAGGCTGAATGTCACAGAGAAACAGTCCCCTGGCCTTCACTGCATGCCTACAATTCTTTGTTTATACAAATAAATAAGCTTAAGTGTTCAATGTACCCAAATTAATTCTAATAATGTTTATAATAATGAAAAGTCTCATCTTCATGGTTTGGAACAATTTACCAGGCATAGTCTTTTTCTGTTTAAAGAATTAGAAGTCATCCTAGGCATATATAAATGTACAAACACACAGACATAATAGGTATTCTAGCTATTGAGTTTCTTCCCCATGGAATGCAAATAGAGAAGGAGACATGGGAATTGCTTGAAAATGACATGTTATCTCTCTTCTGTTGCATCTTTCTGAACATTCATAAGAACTTTGAAAAATGGGCAATGATGCATAGGAGAGAAACTATGACATCAACCTGTATGGAGGAGGGAGGGGAATTATTTTACCAAAAACTTTTTCTATGGACAAAATATCTTTAATGTAAAGAAAAATAGAGAGTTGTAATTAATGTGCATGCAGCAGGCACATTTTCCTGAGAAGAAATCCTTTAAAAAAATTTAAGTGGTATTCACATATGCTAGAGATAAGAGATTGGACTGCATAGTTTGTAGCTATCCATCTACTTTTAATTGACATTAAATGATACATTCTGTACATTTTTTTTTCTGTACCAGTATTCTCGCTACCTTGCTTACTGAAGATATTTCCTAGGAAGGCTCACATCTTTCCCCTCGATGTGGCCAAGAATATGGAACATATGTCATTTTTGCTCACACATTCATCCAGTTCTTTAAACTGCGTTAGTCTAACAGTAAATGCATTCAGATCTGGCATGAAGAAAGTCATCATACGGAGTAAAACACTGAACACGCCATAAGATGCACCAATTGTGGACTACTAGCCATAAAATGATCTTGAAAGAGCTACTGACAGCAATGCTTAAAACTCACTGTTTAACTGGTGGAGGGATATTTATTTTATTTACTTATTTCATGCTGCCAAACAAGTTCAAAAGTCATATTAGAAAGATTCTTTAAGTACGGTTTAATAGCCTCCCGGAAGTAGAATAAGACATTATCTGTACAATAAAGAAAATCTCCCCTTAGACTAAGAGGCAAAGTCTTTACTGAAATTCTAAAAATATACCCAACACATGTCATTAGAAAACAGCGATGTACCCTCCAACAGTGATAACGGAAATATATGTTGATTATGAGTAAAGAAAAATGGCTAATATTGCATATGCGGTGCTAAACATTTTTATTTACTTTTTACTTTTCTGTTTTAGTCCTTAGGGATTTGACCCCGTTATTCCTGCATGCTAGGCAAGTGCTCTGAATCCAGTTATGATCAGTTATTTAAAAGGAATAATTTCATAGAATTATTTCTTTCATATTTTGAGACTATAATTATATAATTTTCTTTTCCTTTTCTTCCATTCAAACCATCCAATATACTTCGTGTTCTCTTTAAGATTCATATTGTACACAGCATGCCATGATGGCTTTTAACTTAAAACTACTTGGTGAAGCTCAGCAAGTCATAAAACAAACAAAAAGACATCACGTGAGAAAGAAATTCGAAGGGAAGTGGGGAGGGAAAATAATTGAGGGTCAGTATGAGAGTAACCAGAATGTATGAAATTGTCAGAGAGAAAAAAAAATTAATTCAAAAATTGAGTCCATATTGAAAAGCACTCTTGATGCTGCACAGGTCAGAAGCATCTTCAAAGAGAGATTTGACAGGTAACAGTCACGTAAGAGTCAATATAGGAATGACTACCAATGAATACTGAGATTAAAATGCTTCCTATTCCACATAACCTCAGTGCTACCATCTTGTCATAATGATGTTTTCTTTGTTTCAGTTCGGATTTTTAGGACGATTTACTGCATGACTATAATATACATTCAAAACCAATAGTTATCATATAAAAAGTTTTATAAGCTCCTGGATTACCTGGGGACTCACATCCATTCACTGGCTCTGGGGGCAACATTTTCAAGCTGAATGTGCTTTTCCACCTGGATACCAACAGCACACTGAGCAAAATTTGAGTACTATTAACATTGATCCAAAGTTAAAATGATTCAGGGTTTAAGAGAAACATCTTATACTTTAAAAATGACCCATTAAATAGCGAGTGGGGAGGAAGGGTGTTGGGATGTACTATATGAGAGAAATTTTTTAAAAATGTGAAACTTAAAAAAAGATGACCCCTAAATACCACTCATTCCATTAATAATTAAATATTACAACTAGCTAGGTTTTTCAAAGCACTTTCATATATTCTAGGTAACTGGAGATTCACAATCACCCAATGAAAAGTAGGGAGATCCTGTTTCCATTGTAAATATTGAAATGCCTTGGTTAAGTACTGACAATTCAGCAATTCAGTCTTGATCCTAAAAGTTTAATTTGACTTTTTAAGATTTTGTATTTACAGTAATTCAATCCTTGGTGTAGATGGATAGATGGACAGACAGACATATTGATGATAGATAGATGCTAGATTTGTTTTTCAATTCCTATTTCTGCTTCGTACATGCACTAAAATCTATGCCAACTTAACCTCACAATGGAGAAAGATAAACTGACATTTAAAACATCATAACTTAAAGTTCTGATAAAACCTGGATTGTGCCCCATCAGCTTTGACAGACGACACACAGAATTTCAGTTAATATTGCTAGTTTTTGAAACAGTTGCTTTCCTGTCTGATGACGACAATGTATATCAGTCACCAAATAAAACTCTGGTTTCTCCAGCAATTAAGAACAGTATCAGCTACATAACTGTTCAAATGAAACACCTGCTCATGTTCATGGCAGTCATTCCTCTATAGGAAACAAAATGCATGTGACTCACACGTGCCCCAGAAATCACAACAATTTGACAATTTCATGGGAGAGAGAGCATGCCATGGCCTCTCTATCCACTCAGATGACACGTGTGGTTTGAGGCAGCACATTTAGAGGCTGACTCTGACTGCAGCTAATGGAAAGGAAAGAACGTCATGAGCCATTTAAAGAAGACGTAAGATGAATTTCTCGGCTGAGAAATGCAGGGTCAGGAGAGAAGCAGATGGTGACAGAAACAGCAGAAATGAACAGAGTGTCAGGACAATGCTGCCACCTGGTCAAGCTCTGTCAAACCACAGCAGAAATACTCTGGCAGAGAAAGGTTTTCCAGGCATCTTAGAGAGCCACAGCATGGCACAAGAAACATGTTTCATTGATATGCACTATTTCAGTTGCTGGCTTACATTTAGGGAGGAGAGTAAATTGCTCTGTGTGTGTGTGTGTGTGTGTGTGTGTGTGATAATTTTAGTAAACACAAGTAACATTTACGAAGTATTTTAAGAATCAGTGACTAGCTAAATGCTAGAATCCTGTGAACTGAGGATTGCAATCATCTTATCATTCTTTTTGTATTTACAGATGAGGAAGCTAGGGTACAGAGCAGGAATCTCACCCAGTCACAAATAGCTAAACAAAGGAACAAAGTAAACTGGTTGTAGGTCCCACGCCTTCCTGTATTTTTACTAGGTGTTCAAAGAACATGTTTACTCCTCAATGTAATTTTTTTGCTATACATAATTCTGATTACACTAATCACTTTTATCTTTTTCTTTGCTCTATCATCTAGTAGTACATTCAGGTGAGTTCATAGGTTATAAAGTGAAAAACGGTTTAAGATCCACTGACAAAATTAGAGTAGAAACAGAGTGTCTCTCTTCTCATGTCCTGGATTTCATAGATTGCAGTACTGAAGTTGTCATTTTGTTATATCTACCTTAAGTCTTGTTCTTCTTCAGGCTTCTAGCTGCTATGGTCACTATTAGCATCACATAGAAAACCTTGAAACAGGTATCGTGAATCCCACCAAAAATGCCATCCTCCTCAGCATACGCAGAGAAACTCTGGAAGGCTCTGAGGCTATTGTTAACAAAGACGAAAGGTGCACAGGACCAGGTAAATTCAACATTTCTACACAGCCCTGCATTTTGGATCACTAGACAATGGTAGACTTCATTGACTTTTCTGGCTTCTGCAAAGGACCACAATGTGTCAAAGTCTCCAAAACTCTCCAAGCTTCAGCTTTAACCATATTGTAAAGTTCAAAACAGTAGTATCTTGCCTGTTGTTGTTAGGTCTGACTGAATCACACAGAAGCACAGTTAAACACTAAGGCCCTGATATCAGTTTTTCCATTGCTGTAGTTATTATGGTAATCTGACTTTATCTTCTATCCTCATCCAACTCTTTGCAATGTCTTAGTCTACAATTGAGCTACTGGTTTCCCTACTCACTCACAGAGCACTACTCTGTATTGCTGCATTGTGTACTCTAATTCCATAGTATAGCAAAATAAACAACAGAACAAATTTCCCTAGACTCTCAGTCTCTTGATGGACATAGTTTCTCTGTTCTTGCCTGTAACTTGTTTTCTCTACACCCTGGTATAAGCTGATTGTGTTTATCATCCCTTAGTCAAACGGTCAGAAGAGAAACAGGCTTCCTCTGTCCTCAACAATACTGCTTTCCAAACACTACCTTTCTGTTTGAGGAATAGAAACGTCCTCATCCTCAAACAAAATGGAACTTAGGGGCGGGAAAGATGGCTCAGTGGTTAAAAGAACATCAGTTGATCTTTTAGAGGACCTAGGTGCAATTCATAGCGTGCACATGGTGGCTCACAGTCATCGGTAACTTCAGTTTCAGGGGATCCAATAATCTCTTCTTGCTTCTGTGCTCACTAAGTCTGCATGTGGCACACCAACATGCATGGGGGCAAAACGCTCATATACAAGAAATTTAGAAAATTTAGAAAAGATATTTAGCCCCACCTCATGCTGTTGCTGTAAACTACACAGTGACTTATGCTTGTGATTTAGACCTTGGTTTATTCTAGCAAGCTGTTCATCACTATCACTGTTTTCCCATCCCTCATATGCTGCTGTTCTGAGTGATTGCCATCTTAATGGTCCCATCCTTGATTTGCATTGATTGTAATTGCTTCCTTTTCTCAGTGCTCCATTTAAATACCACTAGCTTTGCACATAGCTTTGTCCTAAGCCAATCTTAAACACTCCCACAGCACTTGATCTTAAAAAAAAAAAAAAAAAAAGCAATCTTTCATCTTTTTCTTTTCCTTGCATCCTTCTTGTCGTCTGTCTTTATTGTCTGTTCCACGGAGCATTGCCCTATGATCTATAATTCACATGGTGCTCTCGATAATGCCTTTAATCCTCTTGTTTCTTTGTCCTAGCCTGACAGAAACCCAACTCTGGATTTCTGCCTGTGAACCTCTCTATTAGTTACTTTTTGTGGTATGCTTACAAAATACTTAACAAAAGCAACAAAAGCAACATGTGAGAGGATTTACTCAGAGGACACAGCCCGTCATGGTGGGGACCGTACAGTAGTGGGATCAGGTTGTGTCTGTGGAAGCAGGAGGCTGCCTGTTCACATCTGAGCGGATAGGAAGCTCCGTCGTTTGTTCTGTTCACTCATCCCATGACTAGATTCAGAGTAGGTCTTCCCTATCTCTTAACCCTCTCTGGAAAAGCCCTTATACATATAAGCAAAGGTGTATTTCCTTAATGCTGTAGGTTTTTATTAATTGAGTTAAGGTGGCAATTTAATTAACCATTACAACTCTGTTTAGGTTACTGCTTGCAGCTGGAGGGCCAGGAAAGAATGCACTGCACATTCTACAGTACTGCCACAGCACTGACTGTGCTAGTTCCTACCACGGATTCTTCACGTGTGGGTTTGCCTAGGTTCTCCTAGTGCCCACATCCTGTGCGTCTTTCATATATTTCCAGTCTTCCAGCCTCACACTGGCCAGGCTAACACTGCCTTCTACTTCACAGGGAGTTCCTGGAAAAGATGACTAAGAACGCAAAATATTGATTCTGGTTAAAAAAAAGTAGAAAGGCATAAGCCCAGTTACCACATGATGCCTGTTGAAAGTAATGCTTTAAGCTATATTTAAAGCTATCAACAGTTTTATCAAAAGGTTTCATTTTAGATGTCATGAAATATCAGTTAGCACAAATAGGAAACACTGAGTTGCAAAGCTTCCTGAAGTTTTATTTCTATGGATATATCAGACACAAGTAAATCCAGTCTTGTAGCTCTTAATAAAGTCAGAGAATAAATCAAATTGAAAAAAAAAAACCCAAAAAACTACACATTTCACCCAGATTTCTTTTGTCATTAACAAGCAGTAAGGTGATCCACCGCATACTGTCAAGCTGCAGAGCTCTATAGACTGATTCCGAAATGCAATGCGCAGTTTGTGGCAACCATCTGCTGAAATCGTTTTACTTCCTGTCATTCAGCTCACATGAAATTAAAATATCGATAGAAACAATTCCTGCACGGAAATTGGAAAAGTTAATAAGAAAGTCAATTAAGGGTTTAAGCAGATTATACAGTCTAGTTTCTTGATACCTTCATTGTTCTTAATTATATAACAGGATGAAGAATAAAATACCAAATGCAGGAGAAAGTAGACTACAGAGGAAAAGGGAAAATAATGAAGACAATTATGGGGTAGGCAAAAGGCAATAAAAGATTCAGCTCGCTACAAAAGCTGTCTGGATGCAATAGTAGTTGTATGAGGAGAAAAAGTCTAATCACATTACAAATCTTTCCTTTTTTTTTTTCTTTCTCTTATCTTTTTATTTTCTTTTTTGGTTTCTCAAGACAGGGTTTGTCTATTGTGACTCTGGCTGTCCTGGAACTCACTCTGTAGACCAGGCTGGTCTCAAACTCACAGAGATCCACCTTCCCTCTAGGAGTGCTAGGATTAAAGGCTTGCACTACCACCACCCAGACACATTACAAAGCTTAGTCACATATGAAACACTATGTTGAAATGCCACTGTCAGAACATCTTGGCCTGCCCCTGTGCTCTTATATGCCAAACTAGGTCCATGCTTCTCCTTTTCAAAAGACTTAAGATGTGGTTCTGATTTCATTTTTTTAATCAATGAATAAAATCCTCTTTTTTAGAAAACACTATATCATTGTCAAGACCAGTCTGGGAAACAGCTAGGTTACAACTGATGCTGTTCCTTCACCTCTCCTGCCAATTGCCAGGCATCTTTCAGGCATGTGACTTGGTTTCTTGGATCTCTGAGTTTATCCTCAGGACTCAGATGCACCCTCTATACAATGCCCTATATAAGTATTTTCCCTTTGAGCTCCTGTAGACTGTGAGCCATTCATTTGCCTGGGATTATACTATCTTTTCTTTCTTTTTTATTCTAATAATCTTCCCTGGCCATGGGTGGCCCTCAGTTCTGCAATCTCTAGCTATTCCCCAGTCTCTTTGCCTTTTGTCTGTGTGAACTTCCCTGTATTGAAAAAGAGACAGCCAGCAAGAGCTACTCAATTTAAAAGAGATTTATGGTACCTTCACCTAACAATCACTACAAAAGCACAGAATAATCAACAGATACCAGAGAAATTCTACCCCAGGGACAGATAGTTTGTAACTGAGAATCATATTTTAGCTTACTTATAAGACTATTTTAAGTTGTTTCTTTGTATTGTCATTAAATTGATGCAACAACATACTTTTTTTTTTTAGAATCACAGAAAGAATGCAGTATTCTGTCAATATTTTCATACACATGACAGCACAACCATATAAAGTTGCAGGTAAATGATGCATGGGTGCCACTAATGACATGAACAGTCACTGAATCAGTTGATTCACTATGTCATGAAGCAAACATAAATGATCAGAGAATATCCACATGGACAAACTCACTTGACATATAATATTTGACATAATTATTTGAAATACTCATTATAATTCTGAAAATAGTCTATTAATTATAAATGAAATTCATAGTCAAAATAAGATGGAGAAACTAATAGTCATGTCTCTTTAGGGAGAACAAATTTAAATAGACATTTGTTAAAAATAAAATAAAAAGTTAATATACTTATAATTTTGTTGCTTCCTTTAAAAAAGAATGCTACAACAGATGTGTTGTAGTACATTTTTTTGTGCCGTGAAAGAAAATATACAAAACAGAAAGGTAGTCCCTTTAGAAATTAGTTTTGGATTGTTGTCACAAAAATGTTATAAAACCCAGATGTTAATGTATGATGTTAGAGAGATGATAACATCCAGCCCCTTCTCCTGATGTTTGGAACAATTACAAATCTGAAGATTGAAATGTTTTTGTAGTGTACATTTGTAAAGTAACAGAGAGGAACCATATCCAATTCCTCTGGATTCTTTTATCCAACTTTTATCCAGTTAGCAGTCACCATTACATACAGTTTAATAATTTGACATAGGAGGGTCAAATAAAGTCATATGTTTCAGAAACGAGAGAAACATTGGGCTTCAGATTAATGAAAATATGATGAACTTACATTGATTTGTTTTAGAAAATAAACACTTATATTCGTACATTTAACCAACCACCACAGCAACAAAACCCACAAGTTTTCAAATCTAAAGTGTAAATTTCAGTTAAGGATAACTTATTCTGAATATCCTAATAAATTTGCTGCAGACATGAGTGATATTCATCCTTGTACACATATTTATTTTGATAGAAAAAGACATACATTGGAAAGAGATACATTCAGGGATTCTGACTAAGGATAAATGGAATTAAGCATACAGCTTTGTTGTTAGCACAGAATGCAAGGAGCATGCACTAGGAAACTGGACAAAGGACTCTCACCAGGGGGATCCAGGGTAAAGGCCTGTTTGGAGAACCACTGGGTTGACTGCAGGTTGACTACAGTTTTTCCTTCCATAATTTCTTGGCTAGGACATTCTTGGGAGTGAGCATTAATGAAGAACTTCCTGTCAGCTCCTCAAGGGCGAACATTACACTCTGCTGTCATAAGAGCCCTCCAATAGACCTTCCTACAGTTAATCATCCAACCAATAGTGTGTTCACTCACTGATTCATGTGCAGTTGTTTGTAGAGTGCTTACCACAGCCAGGAGTCTAACTGATGGCTGGTGGTAGTCAATGAATAAAGCAGAGGTCACTGGTTAGCACCTTCTAGGAAGGGGAAGCAGTCAATAAGTCACAGTGCTAATTTTAGGAAACGGTGGCCTAAGAGATGCAAGCAATTTATTTAAAAGATAAAAAATGAGCGGGAGTGCTAGCAGGATGATGTTGAAAGTTGATGTTTTGGGGGAGGGAAGAATTCATTGTGGAAAAGTGACATCTGAACCCAGTTTGGGGAAAGATGAGTAAGTCTACAGACCTCAATCAGAAGGCTTTTCACGAAGGGAGCGGAAATATCTGATTGAAGATCTTAAGGAAGAAGCAGGCCACCTTAAATCAAGACAACATGAGAAGGATAGAGAGTCTGGAACAGAGGGAAAGAGGGGGAAGACATGGAGACTACAAGGTGAGAGAGAAAAATCTGGGGTAGGAGAATCATTTATGGCTTCTCAGCATAAAAAACAAACAAACAAATAAACAAAGGAATAAAATCTAGAAAGCCACTGAAGAACTTCAGTATCTGATTGTTATGGTCTCCATGCTAGTTTTAAAAGGATGGTTCTGGTAGCTGTTTGGGAAATAGACTGTGTGGAAATCATATTTACAGTAACATGTTTCATAGGACTATGATATAAAACACTATGAATGTCATATAATCACATATGAACATCTATGTGTGGCTATGATTCATGTGTGTGTGTGTGTGTGTGTGTGTGAATGTAAATGTGTGTGGATATGAGTGTGTATGTATGCATGTATGTGTATATGTGTGCATGCATGAATATGTGTGTGTGTGTGTTGTACATTTTGGGTACAGTCCATATGTCTCTGCATATGTATATGACTCTCTTTGTGTTTGTATGTCTATATGTGTCTATGTGTCTATGCATGAGAGTATATGTGTATGTATTTTGGCTATATTTTATGTATATACATATATCTATATGTCTTATGTGAATATGAATGTGTGTGTGTGTGTGTGAGTGTGTGTTTGAGAATGTGTGAATATGAGTGCATAGATGTGTGTATGTGTATGTTTGGGGTTTGTATCTGTATGTATGTAAGTGCATGTGTATTTGTTTCTAAATGTGTATTTGTTCTTTTCAAAGACTCAATGGAGACTTGTGTTCCAGGATAAATGTTAAAGCAAATGAAATTCAAAAATTCGTTCATGTTCTAAAGGCTAGCATATCGTACAGGCAATCTTCAATAAGTATGTCTCACAAACAAGCTTTTGGATAAATATTGGGCAGCTAAGCATCTAAGTTTCTGATCTCCACCAGGATTTGAAGGGCAGGTTTATTGTGGCGCTATCAAGAGTATAATCATATAGTTTGAAAGTTTACAGCCTTGTCAATAATGCCCATCTTTTTGCTCACTGATAGAAGGCTAGTTTGGGTACCACTGATGTACAGAAGTGGTACTGATGGTGAATGGTGATACAATAAATAAGGTGTCTTGCTGGATGCCTGTCCTGATAGGGGGGAGCATGGCCACTGCTCTCAATCACCTTGTGAAGGAAAAGGAATTATATTCAGAAGCAGGGGCTCTAGCACACAGACAAAATAGCACCTGTCAACCAATTTTGGCTCCACTACAGTGACTTCCTCTTCAAAACCCGAATATCATGAGAGTCATATGCACACAAAGAAACATGTGTATGTGATACATATTTTGCAAGTGTTATTTATCTGTATTTTCACATAAAATTTATCTTTCAAGAAATTGAAACCCATGACTGCTACACAGTCAAATATTCATTAGTTTTTCCAACATTAAGCATGTTTAAAATTAAAGAATGATGATAATCAGTGAATTTTTTTATGATGAACACATTTAGAAGATATATGTCAAAATAATCATTTTTATCATTGACTTTTATATTTGCATACTGCTAAAAGTTAGTAATGGAAATCTAAGCCAGGTAATTTGTAACTCATAACAATAAAATATGGAATTTTATATAAATCATGCAATGAATGTATATCCCACCTCCATGTGAAATGTCAGTCCTGAGCCAGGTGGTGGTGGCACAGGCCATTAACCCCAGCACTTGGGAGGCAGAGGCAGGCGGATCTCTGTGAGTTTGAGGCCAGCCTGGTCTACAGAGTGAGTTCCAGGACAGTCAGAGTTACAGCAGAGAGACCCTTTCTTGACAAAAAGAAAAGAAAAAAAGAAATGTCAGGTCTGGAGTCTAACACTCAGAAGTTGGATATGGCATATTCTGTATAAATCTGTCTTTCCTTGGAGGTGAGTGTGATTAGCAAGGAATCACCCTCAATATTAAGGGTTAGCTGATCATAAAATTTTTATTTTGCAAAAGATTTACAGCAGACTTACGAATTATCAGGTGCCAGTGTTTGGTGGCGATTTGAGAAATAAAATATGGTAAGAAACACGCTTGCAGATAGCCCAGGTGCAGGCAGTGATATGTGTGAAGCAGACAGTAGCTCACATTGGTCTGTCTGGCATGACAATGCTCTGAGCACGGGTACAGTCATTCTTTTAAGGGAATTAAAACTTACAGCTCTCAGTGTGATGGGATATGTTATTATAATATGAACAAACACATTTTTGTAATCCAAGAACACTGATACTCTGGGCTGGAGTAACTATAATGATTTCAAAAACCCTCTTCCAAGGTGAACTATCCCTAGGATACTAGATTCTCTAAAGTGTATTGAGAAGGAATGAAGAAAACTTCTGAATAGAGAGATGCTTGTCCAAATGAGTGTTAAAAAATGATTTTTCAATATTTTCATCACTTCTTTGAGAATTTCACACAATGCATTTGGATCACATTCACCATGCATCCTCCAAGTTCATCCAGATCTACAGACTCACTTTCCCCACCCAACTTTGTGACCCCTTTTGATTCTGTTTAGTTTTTCTCAACTTATCCAGACCACATTGCGCTGCCTTGCCCATCTGCATATGGGTGTTGAGCCATCTTTAGGTGTGTCACCCTTGTTAAAACTCAACTCTCCTCCTCCCAGCAGCTGTCAAATGTCAATAGTTCTTCAGCAAGGAGTGGGACTTTGCACACATCTTCTCATGCCATGCTAGAGTTTTGTCTGGCTTGAGCTTGCACAGGCCTTATTGCAACCATTGTGAGTTCATAAGTATAACTGCCCTGGTGTGTCCAGAAACCACTACTTAGTTGTAGTCATCCGCCCTTTCTTGCTTTTACAGTCTTTCTGTCCCCTCTTTCAAAATGGTTCCTGAGCCTCGGGAGGAGAGGGTGGGTCATGGATGAGAAAGCTAGGTTTTAGGAGTTAGTACAGAGATGCAGAGACAGGTGGTGGTGGCAGTACTTGGGAGGCAAAGGCAGACAGATTTCTGTGAGTTCGAGGCCAGCCTGGTCTACAGAGTGAGTTCCAGGACAGCCAGTTACAACAGAGAAACCCTGTCTCGAAAAAAAAAAAAAAAACAGCTAAACAAACAAAAAATAGTACAGGTGCTGTGTTTGTGACTCAGTGGTATTGTATTAGCTTAGCACAAGCAAGGCCTAGTTTTGTTTTGTTTTTCAGCACTAAAAGAAAAGAAAATTAATAAATAAAATGGGAAGCAGTTCAGTTGTGCGAGTTCTCTAAGGGACTAAAATGAGACCGCTTGATGTGCTTTGTGACTGAAGGCAGTGTTTCTAGAGAACATTGCTCACATTGCCACTGTTCCTTTTCCCACACTGTGGGGGTGAATCAGCCACAAAATACCCATTAAATGCCATGCTCTACATTAAAGAAAGTTCTCAAATTCCATCATATCAGGGTATCTGTCTTTTCACCCCTCTGTGGGTGCTGATTTTAAAGACTATAGAGGACCCTGAGAAATCCATATGGAAAGCTTTTTTTTTAATAGCAAGAGATGATAACAAATCTCTGCATTAAAATGATTTCTAAACTATTTTTAAAAACTGAGGGTGAGTGGAACACTGTTAATTTCTCCTTAATATCTAGATCTTTTTGCATGTTTTTGCATTAAAAAATAGACTACGGTTAGGATTTAGGTTGTGTCCTATGGATGGCCCATTCCAATTCTGTTTACAGATGACTTTGTGCCCTATAATGCGACTTAAGGTGGACTCTAGGCTCCTGTCTGTACTCCACCTTTCCCTTTAGTACACTGCAATACAGAGGATTCAGTCTCCTTGGCCTGAAGTTCATTTCCACATGGGTCATTTGTGGAGATGATAAAAGGTGAAGAGGAATGATACTTAACAAGGCAGCACTGCTGTCTTCAAATTTATACGGACCATATGAACTGTGGAAAATTTTCTGGAAAACATGAAAATTCGGGTAAACATCTTCTAGACATTCCCACATTCCCACTCTAAGAGGCTATTTCTTTGAATTAGAAGTCATGGAAGCTGAAGGTGCAGACAGAGGTTTTGCTAGTGTGGTGCTTGTAGACTATAATCCAGCTGTGCTTCGGGTTCATGAAGCTAGAGTACAGACACCTGGTGAGCTGCAGAGTCATGTCAGTGCGCATGCTCACGAGCATATCCCATTTAAAATAGCGTCGATTACTCAGGTTTTTGGTTTCTAAAGGCAGATGTTTGTGTAACACAGACTAGTGCCTTGAAACTAGCAGTCTATTATTACTTGCTGTGTTGGGATTTTTGAACGTTTTAAAGTAACTCCTGATGAATTTAATTAGCTAATGTGATTTACAGACACTGAAATATCAGAAAATAAATTAAGGAATCATTGTTTTGGTCTAGCTTTCAAAGTGAGTCTGACATCGCAGTCATAACATAAATAAGAGATGAATGAGCCAAGCAGCAGTGGCAGAAGTCTGTTTCAAAGAAAAACCACTTAAACAGATTTCTACACAGGTGTTGAGGCAAAAATAGTCTGCCAGCAAGATTAAAAAACATCATTAGAAATGTACCGTAGATTTTGTTTCTGTGCAAGGTAAAACATCCGGATGTTTAGCAGTAGTGAGGAGTTTTGATGCTTCACGCTATATTGTATTTTTATGCGTTCATATGTAATTCATGAATATCAATTCGTGTTTTTCAGAATTTATTAGTCACTGCCGTTGGATCAGAGTATACTAAGTTTTGTTACTGTTTATAAAAATATAATTTGGTGATGAATTCCTAAATTAGAGATAGAAAAAAATATAGAAACAGATGTTGAACTCAAACCAAATGAAAACCAGAAACTCTCCCTGAATTCTCAGTGAGAGGTTAGGGTGTGTAGTGTGCCAGCTCTTCAGTGCCCTCAAAACAAATCTGCCAAGTCAGTAGCCAGCACTCTAGGTCTGGAACCATGAAAGCCTTGAGAGGAAAGAGGACCAAATTCCAGGTGACTGGATACAGCCTAGTGCCGACCTGGGAGGAAGTTGGAGATACATTAGACATCCCTATTCTTCCTAACATCTAAATGCTTATAATAGACAATTAAAAAAAAAAAACAACAACAACTGGGATGTAGACAGATATTTAGTTTTCAGGTCACCATTACTACCCACAATCACTTTCCTCCCCTAAGATCCCACGTTCAATCAGTCAAAGCATGAGAAACAAGCACAAGGGCCTGACATTTTCCAGACTGACTAGATGTGAGCTAGAGGCAGATTTGATATCCTGAGAGCTTGTGCTCTGGCAACCAAGCTATGATAGCTCTTTTCCATTGTAATGTCTTACAGTTATCTATTATTTTAAAAGAGTCAAAAATGAATTAGTGTAATCTATCAATATGGCTACTGTGAACTGTAGTAAATGTTCCTTTTTAGAGCAGAAGTTAAAACATTTATTGCAAAAGAGATTAGAGAACAATGGGCCTATTGAGATTACCTATAGCTATATCTATATTATTTTTGAGATTTTAATACAATCACATCATTTCCTTTTCCTCCCCACATGTCCTCTCATATACCCCTCCCTGCCCTCTTTTAAATCCATGTCCTCTTTTCCATTTACTGTTGTTACATAATATATGTAGATGTATAGAAACATATATTACTAAAATATAACCCTTACAGTCTAAATAATGTTACTTGTATTCATGTGTTTAGGGCTGACTATTTGGTTTTAGATAATCAATTATTGTACTCTTGTCTAGGAAAAGGCTCACCAACATAATTGCTTAAACATGAGCTACTGACATTTTGATAGATATTTAGAAACGCTTTGTAGTTGGAGGTATAAATTTGAGTGACTACAATAAATTAATCTAAAATACAACACTTGCAATCAAATCGTCTCTATACTTTTTATAATTAGCTACACATGATGTTTCTTATCATTTAGATAAGTTTAGGGTCCCTTGGCAACTGACATTAAATAAATCCTCATGTTTATTCAGGGTCACACACTTTCTTCCCTCATACATCTGACCAAGTGGTATGATTTAAATTAGGATAAACCAAACCTCCAGATGAAATATGTCCTAAATGTAGTATAGTTCATACAGCATTTACATTCTGTTTGAAATGAAATTTGGAAGTAAAAAAATCTGCTGTAAGGTAATGGCAAGATTGCCTCATCATGAGATAAAATATTCATTTAGTTAAAGTCTGTAACTGTGAGCAAGCCTACTTTTCTATTGTAACTATCTTCAGGCAGTTGGAGGCAAAATGACCTATCTTTTTCAATATAGACAGTTTAATTCAAAATATAGGATAAATTTGGCATCTTGGGGCAATTTTAGTCATGAATTTTTATATTTTTCTCTCTCAGGCTCACATTTTGTTATTCTTTAGTCTCACATCTCTGTAAGTGAATCCACTGGATCTTTGGGCAAATGAATCTAATGACTTTCCATCTGTCTGTTTCCATTTTAAAATATGTTTTCTAATCTGCTTATAAAGTAGTAGGTTTCATTATGGCTTCTTCTCACTTCCTTAGGTTTGGCTATCTGTCCTCCCTACCCACTCATCCCCTATCTCCCACCCTATCCCTGCTAACTCTTTGCCACTCCCTTTACTTCCCCCTTCTGTTTTCTTACCACAGGTATCCTACCACCCTCATAAGGTCTCGCCTCTTCTTCTTTTTCCAAGTCCACTTTGTTACTTCTCTGTAGATATTCTAAGTTAAATATACAAATCTCAATTTTAATTGCATGATCTATGTATGAGGTATAACATGCACCATTTTACTTAACTGAATTTTTCATTAGATCTTAGGCCTACTCTCCAGGAGTCCAAGTCTGGCACTTTGGAACTGGATGAAGGCATGTCTGAGGAAGTCCTAGCCATTAGGAATGAATCTATAGCCTTTGTTCTGCTATGTGGACACTTAGTCCAACTGTATCCTAAATATTAATGTTGATACATATAGACTAGTACTGTCCAAGGCCTTAATCAAAGAAACTTCTCACTTGAATGAATGGTAGTTCACTCGGAAACTCAGGGCTGGGCCAGATGCTGAGAACATCTCCAGGTTCAGTGCTCAGTGTTAAATACAACACCCACAACACTCATTCCAATCCCAGGGAATACTGAGGAAGATGGGGAAGAGACTATAAGACCTGGTTGATGGGGAGGTAGTGTGTCATGACCTTGACATGTTCACGAACTCGCAGAAGCTGTAATTGCACAAGACTAGGCTCCTAAACATACAGTCATTGATTGGTAATGGACTCATAGAATTGGCAGAAAAAAAATGAGAGAAGTCATTGTATTCAATGACATGACAACTATGCTCAGGGACATAGTTCTCAACCCATGTCCATTCTGCAGCCCTCGTTAGGCCCACTGGGTCACCAAGTGTGGTAGTTTGAATGAGAATGGCCCCCGTAAGTACACGTATTTCAATGCTTAGTCATCAGTCTGTAGATCATTTCAGAAAGATTAAGAGTTGTGGTCTTGTTGGAGTCGGTGTGTCACTGGGAATGGGCTTCGAGGTTTCAAAAGCCTGAGTTAGGCCTAGTGTTGCTTTGCCCTGCCAATGGATCTGTATCTAAACTCCCAGTTACTGCTCTGGTGCCACACTCCCTGCCCTGATGATGATGGTGACCAACCTACCCTCTGAAACTATAGGCAAGCCCCCAAATAAATGTTTTATTTGATAAGAGTTGCCTTGATCATGGTGTCTCTTCACAGCAATAGAACAGTGACTAAGACACCAAATAAAAACAGAAAGACAAAACTAAAAGACACCAAGGTAGAATGGGGACTTGGTGGGATGAGAGGGATTTGGTGTTAATGAGAAGAGGTGAGAGAGGGTAGAAAAATGAGTACAACCAGGATATAGAATACAAATGTGTGAAAATATCAGAAAATTAGCCTAATTTAAAATAAGAATATAATATCATAACTTAAAAAACCACACCACATATCCCTATGTCCCTAATTTCTACAAATAAGTAAATTTCATCCTCACTGGGAATATACTAGCACAGTGTATTAAACATTTCCTAATCTTACTAAATACATGGGATACATACTTACGTGGGATAGTGCCATAAACTAACACCTATCAAAGTTATTTCTTAATTGTGATAAGTTTTAAAGGATAATTATATTTATTTTACTTCCCTTTATCATTTATAATATATGTTGATAACTTGTCTGTTTCTATTGTTTCTGTGTATTTTCTATACAAAAGTGAGCAGCACAAATTTTATTTTCCTTTAAAATATCTTCCAATTAAATAGACATATAATTTAATAAAAATAAACTATTTAAAACAACCCATTCAGTTAAAGTCATACAAATATTCCACAATGAAGTTGGATGACACTTGAGATATTGAGCTTTGGCAGAATTTCGCTACTCCGTGCTTATAAGGAAAAAACAAACATTAGTAGACGTCATTGATTTTTTAAAAAAGGAAAAGGAAAGATGAAGGAAGAGAGGGAACAGAAGGCAAAATATATCCTCATTGAAAGAGTGAGTCATGATGTATCTGTGAACCTGGAAGTCAAAATAGATATATGTGAAAGTAGTTTGAAATTAAAGGCAATATTCCGAGCTGTGTAACTTGAGTCACAATTCCAGATAAACACAAGCTTGAAAAAAAGAAGCAACAATATGATTCAAAGCTCAGAAGAGTGAAACCAGAGCAGAACCCATGACAACGAGCTCAGACTCAAGGAGCTGCTGTGAATAGAAGTCAATACAGAATGCAGATAAGGAAGTCATTCAGAAAGAACCTGGGAAGCGAACATGCTTACAAGGAGAAGGCTGAGATCCTTCCACACAGTGCCCTTTCTGTACTCTCCCCTGGACACTCAGTGCAGTCCTCTACAGAGGTCAATGCTCTTGCAGAAGTTTATTCTTAGTTATGTATAAAATAATTGTTTTGTGCACTGTTGGGAAAAGGGCTGCCTAGGTCTTGGTATTTTGTATTGTCTGCAGCTGTTGGATTTATGTGGGGAATGGTTGATTGCTCACAATATGCATGTGCTATCAGTAGAACACCTGAGGAGTTCTGTCAAAAATAATAAAATGATCAATGATTTAAAAACTTTTTTATACCAGTTTTTTTCTTCTAGCTTAGTTTCCACTACATTTTAGTGAAATATACTATTAACCATTACTATTACACTATAGTGAGAGAAAGCATAAGCTAGCTTCCAGAAGTAGGTCAGGAAACATATAGATTCAACAAATATCAGTTTCACACTTCCACCACCACAGGGGCTCTGTTGCACTCCACTTCTCTATCTTTAAAACAACTGGAAAGCACTGCCACCAAGTTATAAGTGTATTTGTACCATGGAAACAAGAGTTCACTGAACAGAAAATATGTGAAAACATTCTTAAGATAATTAGCATCTAATAAAGTTCCAGGAAAAAAAAAATTACTTGCTTTAGCCCTGAAAGTAACACTGGCACATATTAATGAGCAATAATACGCCCAGATGCATCAGCTTTGACAAAAATATAGACATATGATGTTCTAAATATAGAGAAACTACAGTAAATAGACATTCATGATCACATGGCCTCTATGGGTCTCTGCAATGCTGCAGGGTGATCTGATAAAAATCCATGCCTTCAAATTTTTATATGATTTCATTGATAAGGAAGAGTTCTATCAATATCTTTGCTGCCTGCCTTTGAGACATTCAGGATGCCTAACTTTCAAGGAAAGGAAACCTCCCTGTATCATTAACTTGTGAACTTACTAGCAAATTATCCAACTCAATATTTCTGTGCACTTCTGTAACTAAGAATATTTCTTACCCAGTGGAACTCTTGTGTATTTAAACTGTATGGAAAATGTAATGGTATCCTGCACTCTACAAGGGAATGAGTTTTAGCTAAGAACTTATCCTTAGTGCAGCACATTTTTTCTTGTGTTTAAGAACACAAGATTAACACAAAGTGTGGTAGCACATGCCTTTAATGCCAGCACTTGGGAGGCAGAGGCAGATAGATCTCTGTGAGTTCAAGATCAGCCTAGTCTACAGAATGCGCTCCACGACAGTCAGCCAGAAAAAAGCAAAAAAACAAACAAAGAAATAAGAAATAGTTGATGCAAACATTTTATTAGTGGGCAGTTTTCCTTACACTTAAACATCACTCTGTTTATTATTTCTACCCTTGTATATAAATTATTTCCTACATCTTTTCAAATTCCTCAAATAAGACAATGAATCAGAAGGAAAGGGAAGAAAAGGGGAAACGTAACTCATTTTGGAAAAATGTGTTAATGGCAGATGGTGTTTTCTTCCCTTCAGTGTGCCTGGGTAGCACAGAGACCTATGGGACAGGGCAAGATTATTTAAAGGATCTGTGAGCTAAAAATTTATTGAGACTGAAACAAATGTTCAATAAAGGTTGGAAAATGTTAAGTCCCAGATGAGAGCTGCTTCAACAAACTAACTAGAAACTCAAAATTACAAAATCCTACTAGTTTTGCTACAGTTGGAATGTCCATTTAGAGAACACAAGCCCTGACATCCTAAACTTAAGAAAATGAAGAAAGTGAACCAACAACATCTGAGATTAGGCAGCAGAGAGAGGGAAGAGTTCCAAGTGCCCATTCCCAGCATATACAGCACCATATGTGCTGGGATCATCAGGATGGCATCCCTCAGTAGGAACTTACATCAAGTCACTTCCTTGTGGCTTGGTTATATCAGTTGGAGGCAACGTTTCTTGTTTGAACAAGGACAGTAAGAAGTCTGCTTTTAAAGTCTTATCATTGTGTATATTTGGCTTCATGAGACCCTAAACTGCTTTTAATGTTGCAAGCAACAGTGAAAAAAAAGTCTAGGTCCCATCTGGTTTTCCTTAATCTAATTATTTTTCTTTTTCTATTTTGACACACTGGGTGTCAGGATATATTCTTGAACCTCATATATTTTAGTTAAATACTAAGTGTGTAACCTTTCTTTTCTTACTTTTGTCATTTTCATGCGAACAAACAAACAAACTAAAACAACTAAAGAGTGGTTGGTGTTGGCCATCCTTGCGTGTCACGACAGGAAGGACTATTTAAATGATGTCTGCAATACCAACAACCTTATAAGTGCTGACTGTTGTCCTCTAGACATTCCTGCCTACATTCATCACCCATCAGTATTCAAAGACAACTATGATACAAAGACCAGTTGTGCAGACACAGTATTCCTGCACTGCATCTGAATCTAGTTGATACACTTAGGAATTCTGCTATTAAGTATAGATGACAGACTGAACCAAATTCTAACAGTGTTGTTCTTCTGCTACCTAACATAGAAAACTATGTGACTATAAATTAACTACCATTATATAATATATATATATATATATATATATATATATATATATATATATATATATATATAAGCCAGGCACGCTATGCTGTAGAGTGCTACTTAAACAACTTATGGACATGATTCATTTTTGTCCTTTGCTGGGAGCAATGCAGGGGAACAGCAGCCAGCATTGGAGTTTCGGGACTGTGGCTCAGTGGTTAGCACAACCATCAATCACTCTACCTCAGTTTGGCAAAGCCATGGGGAATTGTCTCCTGAATGACCTCTGTCACTGCTGGGCCTTACTATGCTACTGTGTTCTCCCTGTCTCTCGTATGGTATGAAAGTTATCTGGGAGGAGGGAGGGTCTCTAACCCCTCACTGAGCAGTGTTACTGGCACACATAATAATAGTGACGATTTTTCCTTGAGCAATGCAACTTGGGTAAGGCAATGCCACTCAGGTAAATTAATGGTTCAATCAAAACTCCAGAAAAAAAAAAAAAAAAAAAAAAAAAAAAAAAAACCAAAACTAAAAACATGTATACTTAGGAAAAACTAGGTGTTCTTCATGTGTAGTTACAGGGTTAGATTAGGATGCTTTGCCAGTTGCCTTTGAATCAGTAACCTAGGAAACACTAGTAACCTAAAAAATAACATAAAAGTTAGAAAACTTGCTAGAGACTTGTTCCATTTTTTTTTTTTCAGGGTTAGAAAGCAAGAACAAAGAAAGCTTAATTGCTAGGGTCTATGAGTTTCAACTATGAAAGACAGGCCTATAATCAAGAAATAAAAATTGAGTTTCAGTGGCCACTGTTAAATTTGAACTTTCTTGATCACAATTCATTTGATATTTTCCCAGTTTTTACAATTATAGAATTACTTACGAGTTTTTGTGTATGCCTCGAGGAATAGGGCTATATGGCATATAGACTGGGTAGAGTCTCCTTTTACCTAAGAAAACCTAAAAGACGCCTTGACTTAAAGTTTCCTAGTTAATAACAAACTTGTTAAGAATTATGTTAAGTTGGGATACTATGACATATTATTGTTTTCAGGGATGTATTGTGGGGAAAAGGTACATGGGAAATTGGGTGTTTGTGTGTAATCATGTGTGGGTATTTGGTACAACCTTTTTTTTAAATATGTAACTTGTAATCATTCACTGGCAAAAATAGAATTTGTGACTATGATGTGATTTTTTTCTGATGTAAGGGACTTTGTTTAAAAAGAATATAAGATGTATGGGTAAGAAAAAATATGAGAGTAGGAGAAATCAAGCTTACAAGATGTATGGGTAAGATGTATATGTGTTGAAGCTTGCCTTCACCCAGAAGAGGTATATATGTATGTGTGTAAGAGGTGTGTGCATGTGAATTTATGGGGGAAATTACTAAAAAAAAAAAAAAAAAAAAAAAGAAAAGAAAAGAAGTTTGGTGATATCAGAAGACAGAAAAAAGAAGTTTGGTAACAGAGGAGAGAAGGAGAGAAGGAGAGTAGAAAAGAAGAAGCTTGAATAGAGAGAAGTCTGGGCCCATCTATAAGAGGAGCGATTATTTACATTATTCGCTTTATCCAGCCATCCCTCTTAGACCACTGAACACTCTTCTGGCTGGCTCCTAGCAGTTCTTGAAGCCTCATCATCTACATGGTGAACATTGCTCATTCTTCTCAGGACACATTAACCTGATAACTGAAACCTGTATGAAACATTTGGTAATACTCACATAATTAAATTTTAGAAAGGTCACTGTCCATATGACACATTTTCTTATGTAATTTTCTATTTTTTAAAATAAGTAATTTCTAATTCATTACAAAAAGAAAATATTTGTTATTTTAGATGTGTTGCAGGATATATATATATATATATATAAAATTACCGAAATTTAAAATTTGGGGTACATGAAAAATTGCTTTAGATGGTTTCTATCCTAGGGTACATATATAGAAAGCTCAGTAAATCTAGTGTGGAAAATCTTCATACATCTTAATATACATACATAATAAAATAGACTGCATGCTGCTCTCTTCCTTAATACTCAAGCATCTTTTGTGTGCAAAAGAGGAGGGCTCTCCAGAAGATAGTGTGCCAGTCAGAACTGAGGACCTCTGGGAGTTCTGGGTCAGAGAACTGCCTGTTAGAACAATTTTCTACCTATAGGAATAGGAATGTCTGTGTTGGGAAACAATTTCAGAATAGTATTTGTGGAGAGAATATATGAGAAAGAGTTTGGTTTATAAAATGCTATACTTCTCTCACGAGCACAGTTGACACAGACTCATTTTAGTCTATGATCAGCAGCTAGCAAGAGGAACAAAAGATTATCAGAATAAGTAGACTTTCAAGTGCAGGATGGCTGCAGAGATTGGAGAAATGGATACACTTTTTAAAAATTCTCAAAAAGTTGATAATGACCTTCTGGGCTCTTTATTTTTCACATTTGGGAGAAGACTGCACGACCTTGAAAGGTATTGAGAGTCTAGTGGTTTGGGATATGGCTTAATGGTCAAACACTTACCTAGTAGGTGCTAGGCTCTTGTTTAGTTCCCCTACTACATGAGGAAAGATTATCCAGGTGTGCAGCTTATATCTGTGATTCTAAGACTTAGAAGATTGAGCTAGGAGATCTGTGCACTTGAGGCTAGTCTGTGCTACTCAGAGTGGCTGGGAGGGGACACTGTGGGTTATGTAGAGATATCATGCCTCCAAAACTGAAGGAAGAAGAGAAAGGCAGGAAGGGAGAGAAAGGAAAAGAGGGAGCTTAAATACATTTTGTGCTCTAAATGGTTTCTTGTAGTAGAGTATTATAATACCAACAAGTGAGAGTCTTGTCTTGCAGATCAAATCTGTTTGTTAGGATCTATAGGTCTTCAACAACATTAATGATATTACAGGTATGCTGTGAAGCTTCTGTGTTGGGGATGAACAGAACTACAGAAGCTAATCTACTGAATATAATACCAAGTTAGTGGAGAACACTACTAGCATCTATATTCACATGCACACAAATACATACACACACATACACACACACACACACACACACACACATGCACAAAGAGATACATGTACATATATGCACAGAAAAGAAATGAAATAAATCATTCTGGACATCTAAAAACAATAGAAACTATTGAAGACTGGCTCTGGAAATTCAAAACTCTTTTAAGTTGTCACAAGTGAGCAAACATATCAAGTGATAAACTGTCCTTAGGGATACAATGCCCATGCTAACCCAGAATTCACAAATTGCTACCATAAATACAAAGAGAGTACTTGATTATACGGACTGGCTAGGATAAAAAGACATCTCCAAAAGTTATTCATGATTCTTTTTTTTTTCCTGTGTTCTAGGCTATGTTGAATAATATTAAAGTAGTCTTTGATTTCAATAACAATACTTCTTCTCAAAACCAATAATGATTTTTAGCAATTTCCAAAGCCGTAGGCCTGTGCTATTTTTTGCAACTTATCAGAGAATAAGAAATGCTAATATTCAATGATAATAAATTTTTCAGATAAAATGAAAATAGGATCATAGTACCATAGCAACAGAGGAAGCGCTGCTAAGCAGTAACAACACCACCAATTCCTGCAGCTCTTTGCTTGCTCCCATTAGCTCCCACACGGCTGCATTGCACTTAATTACCTGAAAAGGAAAGTCTTGTCACAATAGCAGTCTGAGGGAACTCTGGGTGATATTTGACAACCATGACATTTTAGGACGGGTGCCGGTTTGTGGGTTGTGCTTTCCTTACTGCACTGAACTTTGTGTCATATTTTGTAGCTGTCAGGCTCGTCTTTGCAGGCTGAGGTTACTGTAAAATGCTGATCGCCTGCTACAGTGACTGCACAGGCATTTGCCACCTCCCATCTTTTACATCTTTGCACACACCAACGTCACTATGTTGGCTTGTGGGGTCTTGTTTAATACAGTATTTCTTACACATGATCACCTTCATAAAACAGTGATGTAATTTCCTTTTGAAATGAAATTATAGAATGGATCTCATGACTATATTACTTATTTATATATTATATAAGTAAATACATTTTCATAAAATATTTTTGGGAATGTTTTATATTCATTATGCTCAAAATGTTAATAAAAACTTTAGTACATGAAAATACAGATTCTTTTCCTTCTCCATACTGATAGTACCTTCATATTTTTCTATTTCCCCTACATCTGCTTATACTCCTGTGTGATAGTGTCCTATTCAAGTTTTAGAGGCAGGATGGTCTTCTGATAAACACAAAGTGAGAAGTCGTTCACTTGCTTTTATCATAAAGAAGAAAAAACTTTTACTTTTCTCTATAGTCAAATTTTCTGTAAGTTTCCAATATGGATTTCCAATACCTTGAACTGAAATTAATGCCATTAAATGCCCCATTTTAAAAAGATGAATATCAGCAAGATATACGTCTAATATAATGAATAGAACTAAACAACCTGGAATGACCCATGTATCTATGTATGTACACACACATGTGTATATTAAAGTTTAACTTTCTACCATATAGTTAACTTCATACAAGTGTGTAAATAGTGAAAACCAACCATATAGCAGAATTATTTAACATTTGCTGATAAACATCCAAACATGACTATTAAAGACAACATAGGTCTTCTGTAATTCAGAACATATTCCTAGACATTCTTTTTTGTCTTTATACACTGTTGCTTTTCATTATCAGCTATTTGAGAAATTAACATAACTTGTTTTGATAATATTCAGAACCTACAACTATTATTCTACTAGCAACATATATAGTATTAAACTGAACTCTAATGAATTATTCTTATACACATAGATTAATGCATTTCTCAGCCCTCATCAGAGAAGCTTCTATCTGAAGTAGGTGGTGATTAATGCAGAGACCCACAACTAGCCAGAGTACAGAGAATGAGAGACTGTGAAATGCTCAGTCCTAAATGAGTCACTACATCAATGCCTCCTCCTAAGGCTAAGAGATCATTATTTAAGAGAAGGCAGAACGGGTGTAAGAGCCAGAGGCAGTGGATGACCACAAGAAATAGTGTCTTCTAGACACTACAGGGCAGCTGCACAAATGAACTCACAGATGATGACAGCATGAACAAGACTCATGCAAGCTTAAACCAAACATAATCCTAGCAAGAAAAACAAAGGAGGGCATGAAGTTCTACCCTTAGCTGAAGAGCTACTGGCCACTGATAGACAATTTTCTCTGAGAGTATAGGTTCTGGAAAGTTGGCCATACTCCAGTGGAAGGTCACAGATCCATGTTTTTTTCTGTATTGAATTAACTAAAACTCTTACTTATGTGACTAACAACAGAGACACACAACTGTAAAAAGGCATAAATGGAAACCTGTGTACGTATGAATGAATCTACATATCTAACTGCCCACTTACATATCTACCTATTTTCTTTAATTTATACAACTCTGGTGTAAGTCATAAGAAAGACAGAGATTTATCAAGTCTGTAGATTCTGATAAAGTGTTGTGTTATGACCTCTTACTTAGGTCATTAAAATTATTTATTAGAGAAGGCAACAGAATTGTCTATTTTTCTGTTATCTAACTTCTTGTTTGTGTGGAAGCCCATATGTCATATTTTCTATGGAAATTTCCAAATGCGCAGTAACTGATATTAAATTATCATTTTTATTATCATTGTTACTTATTATTATCTGTGTGTATGGTACGTGCATGCACATGCCACAACATACATTTGGAGGTTAGAGGACCATCTTTATAGAGTTGATTCTCTCCTTCCTCCGGTATATTGGCTCCAGAGGTGGAACTCAGGCTTCTGAGGTAAGTGTCTTTAACTGATGAGCCATCCACTGACTCCATGAATGGAAATCTGTTGAATGCTTCACACTTCCTAGTTAGGAGGCAATGTCTTATGTTTCAGTCATGAGGTAACAATTAAGCATTAGCAAGACTACCTGATTCATTTAATGAAAGCTGAGGCTTAGTCAATTTAACAAAATAGAACACTATCATTATTTTGATTTAACATTCTAATTAGAGTTAGGAAATATCTATTAACTTGGGGTTCTAAGGAATTCCTGGTACAAACTTTAATATAAATGTTGCTCCCCAAAGTTTTACAAGATATCAGCCACACAAAATATGCTGGTGTCATGATGGCTAAATTATGAAAGGAAAGAACACTGTAAAATACAACAGTGGCCAATTATATCAAGTTCTTCCAGCTTAAGGAGGAAAATGAACCCACATGTAATTGAAGCATCAATTACATGATTTTAGAATTAAGATGTAGTAGCCTCTGGGCATAGGGCAAGTTTAGTAAATTTTACCTAACATAACAAAGGGAAGATGAAAAGTTCCTACAATGTAAAGATACAAATTTAAAGAGGAACAAGATGTCAGCAGAATGTCAGAGTCCAAGTCCACATTAGTCCTCTGTATCGTTCCTGAATTCATCTTACTGATCTGAACCTTCACCTCTGATAATTATATGTATATGCTCGCCAGCTATGTTACTATCATCTGAACCGTAATACCAAATATCAGAAGTAATATGGGCAACTGAGAGGTTTCATGTAATTTTTTTATTGGCAGTTTGTTTTAACTCTCCATAATTCTGGTGATAGTTAAAGTAGACAGACACTATCTTTTGCCTGGAGCTAAACAAGGCAAGAAGGAAAACAAAATTAGTAAGGACTCTCACAAATGGCGTAGCCTATAAAAAGCATTGGGAGAGAGGGATAGAGGTCCACAGCCCTTGGGACATTCATGTTCTACCAGGTGAATAAGCCATAAAGAGCTATCTATCTAATCCATCTATCTCTATATCTCCCTATGTATCTATGTATCTATCTATCTACTATCTATCTACCTATCTATCCATCATCTATCTATCATCATCATCTATCTACCCATCTATCTATCCATCTACCTATCTATCTATTTAAGAACTAAAGGTAATAAAGACCTATGAGAGAAATAAATAGGGAAAGAGGGTAAGGAAAATGAATTAATATTTTGAACATAGTTATTAGCGATGCCACAAGCCTGTCATGATAGCATTGTAAGACAGGAGGCAACTGAGGAATTTACTTTAGACTTGTAGTTGAAGCAGTTTCTATACATGCAAGGTTTGAGAAGATGCTAAAGGAGAAGTGAATAGGCATGTTAATATTTCTATGAAGTATTTTCAAAGGTCTTAGAGTTAAGAGTGAGCTTTCATGTCCCATACACAAAAGTCAAAACAAGTAAGAACACAAGGGTGGGACAACTGGATTACAGAGAGGAATCACAGAAATGGCAGGGTTGAGTCCACAGTTAGATGATGTGCATGGATCACAAATGTGGCTCGATTGGATTTGCCTTGCCTTGGTCAGGCATTTCAAAAGTCAGACAAACATTGCCAAGCAAGGTGCTAAATGAGGATACAGTGTTGCCCTGGAAACGAATTGCCAATCATGTCAAGCATTGATGTTTCAGTGGATAAGATAGAAATGAAGTGATTACAAGGTACAGTATATAATAAAGTGATGCATGACATTGGCAGTTACCATAAAGGGGGGTTAAACGATACATTACAAGTAACATTATATGGATTGAGAAGGTTGTATTTTAGAATATATATGTATATGCATAGGCAAATATGCATAACATAACAATTAGTGAAAAAAGAGATCATGAATTTGAAGGGGCAAAGGGAGGAATATATGGATGAGTTTGGCAGGAAGAGAAGGAAGGGAGAACTATAATAATTATATCATAATTTTAAGTGTGTGTGTGTGTGTATCACAAAATACACATATTACTGTGTCGAACACATCTGACTCTAAAGTCATCCATAGGCCTTTCTACTATAATAAATTAAAAAAAAAATCAATTTCAACAGAACTTTCTTATTTTTATTTTCTTTTGCATGCATTTTCCTGTTTAATAGTCATAGTAGTTGTGACTGAAGTGAGTAAATTATGATAATTTTCATTTTAAATATCCATAAACTGATGCTCTAAGCATTTAACTTATCTAAAGACATATAATGAGTTTGCGATATATGCAGACCTGGTCTCATTACACATAGATTTCTTGGTCTGTTCTTAATTAAATAGACTAAAATGTCCCACTTAGCCTAGCACTAAATATTTCATCGGAAAACCAAAGGAAGGTAGAACATGGCATCATCAATCTTAAGAAAAAGATCTATTTAGGAAGGTTTCCAGATAAGACTTGAACAGTAACTGTGCACATGCAGTTGAGAAATACTGAACTTAGTGTGGCATTATTCTATAATTATATCTTGACAAAGATTAACCTTCGGGTTGGGCATGTAACTAGAAAATGTGGCTAGCTCTTACTGCTTGCACACTTAGGAAATTCTCTGAAATTTTTCCTTTCTAATTTTCAATACCATTACTAATCAGTGAATCTTTTCTGCCACATCCTCTGAGGTTTTTGCTGTGTATACCAGTCTCCAGTTTCCCCATTTGCAGATTAATCTCAGCTTTCCACTTTCTGGGCTGAGGAATTTTCCAAGATCTTCCAGGGAACTTTATCAGCATTCTTTCAGTATCTCACCTTCAACACTCAAGGCAAGATTTCTATTGACGATCCGCTTCCTAGAATGCTCAGGTGTAGCCTTGAGACGGCATGCACTTAGCTCCCTCTATTTCCTAGGAAATCAGTAGAGAATTCTACTCAATTTGCAACTGAAACGTCTACCTTACTAGAAGAACATGTTCTACTATTCTTACATGGTGTAACAAGCTTGTATTTCTAACTTCTTAAGTTAATATTTATCTGCCTCTATTAATATTGTCCTATACTGTATTTCCTGCCAGCTAGCACCTGACATAGTGTTACATAAAAAGCATTTATTTTAAAATACTATCATTGACTTACTATAAATAGCATACATTCAATTTCATTCTTCTTTTAACTACACTTTTCCTAAAATTATAAATTATCAAAATACACATTCAGGACTTAAAACATGGAAAAAGACATAAATCCTGTATTTTTGCTTTTTTTCCTTACTCTTTCTGGCAGTAGACTTGGTATATCCTATGCGACTTGCTGGTGATTAATGCTTATGTCAGACTAGTACAAAGTGTCAACATGCCGGGTCTTTCTTATAGTAAGTGCTTTGTGTGCCCTATTTGATTAAACTTTGTACCCAATCTATGCATACGGTAATCAATGTGCAACATGGATTTCCTTCTAAAAGTTAATGGAGATCAAAGACACAATTTAAAATAGAAACTGATAAGGAACAGTTTGTAAGATCAAAAATCACTTACAGGGACCAGGAATTTTTTAATCTCCTCCAAGGCATGACTCATCCGTGAATAAGCTTCCCCAGGTGGCGCAAACACTTCAATTAATACATGCAGCTCATCACTCAGGTGGGCATACTTGGCTTCCCCGCTCTTCCTCAGCTCTTCTTCCTGTGAAGAGGTTATTTTTAGAAATAGGATCCACTCATTTTTCATTGATGTAACATTTCCTGAGAATGTGACAGAGGACCTCAATCTAAGCAAATTTTCTAAAAGTAGAAAGAAACTCTTTGAGAAATGAAAATCTGTGCAAGCTGGTTAACAATTTTCAAATCACTCTTCAGAGTTGGATTTTTAAAAGAACCTTCTATAGTTATCATCCACAAGAGATTTTAGTTAACTAAATGAAATGTGAATGTACTGAAGGGCAGACACCTAAATTCTGCTAATGGTTGCACATGTATGACTATGCTTCTGAAGAACAAGGTTCTTTTGGGTCCGGTATATTGTACTTTTCAAAAAACAAGTAGATTACCATTGAGTTCTGGAAGACAATCAGACTTTTAATATTTGTAGCAGGGTATACTAAATAAAATCAAAAAAGTTCTCATCTTTTAGTCAATTCCCTCATTACTGAGATTATCACAGAGCAAAACAAAACAAAACAAACAAACAAAACATATTCTAGAATTTCAAATAGAGAAAAACTTGCTTAAGGAATACAAAGAGCTTGGAAACATTAAAAAAAAAAATACCCACCAGGGAAACAACAAAAATTCGAACTACCTTAACATGCCATCTCTAAGCCAGGCAGAATGGCCAGCGTTGTGAATATACTGTGAATAGAATGGCGCCCACTCTTGACTGGGGTGGGATGGGATTGAAAGCTCCATGTGTGGACATGCAAAGTGGGACACTGTACACTGTCGGTGGGAGTGGGAACCGGTGTAGCCCGTTTGGTAATCTTCCTGGAACTTCCTCACAGTTCAGAACTGCTGCATGGCCCCATACTCCAGGGCATACACCCTACAGAAAAGCACACATCCATGCTCATTGCTGCTCTACCACACTGGCTAGGACATGTATTCCAACCTAGATGTTTATAGACGGATAAAAAGGGTAATAGAAATGTGGAACATGTACACGATGCGGTATAACTCAGCTGTAATGAAAACTAAAACTGCCAATCTTTCAGGTGAGGGGATGGAACAGAAAAGTTTCTAATGTGTAAAGCCCAGAAAGATAACTGCCATAGGGTCTCTCTCATTTATGGAGCTTAGCTTCAAATATTTATATATATTTAAGTTGCAGCACAAGTAGAAGGCCAGGAAACTTTTAGAAAATTAGCTACTGGCTTTTGGCCAGGGGCATATGTTAAGAGAAGCAGATAATAGATTATATAGATAAAGTAAAACAGAAGAGGTGGATATTGGGGAGTGGAAAGACTGACGTAGAGAGAGTATAGCAGTATTGGGGAGCCCAGACGTAGGTAGAATACATGTAACATGAAAGAAAAGGAGGGACTACTTGGATTAAAAGACTAAGTAGAGGTGGGGGATGGGACAAGAAGGAAGAAGGGGTTCTCCTTTGGGATAATCTATAATAAGGAAGTGAACAAAAGCCATACGGAAACCCACTGGTTAATAAAATGCTTCCAAAATATAATTTACAAGATAAAAATGTTCAGAGATGGAGAGATGGCTCAATGGTTAGTAACAATTGTTGCTCTTTCAGAGGACCTGGGTTCAGCACCCAGCACTCGCATCGTGGCTCACAACCATCAGTTTCCCCAGTTCCAGGGGAATCAGACACCGTTTACTGACCTCCATTGGCACCAGGCATGTCCATGATTCATACTCATATGTGCAAACAAAACACTCAGACACAGAATAAAAAAAAATACATGAGTCTAAAAAAAATTAAAGGAGTTCAGACTTACTCTCCACAGGGTGGACAATGCAGTTATGAGAACACAGATTATTTTTATAAGATGTATTTATTTTTATTTCATGTGTACAAGTAATTTTCCAGTATGTAGAGTCTGCATGATTTGTGTTTCTTGGTCCTCAGATGCTAGAAGAGGGACTCAGACTCCCCAGAACTAGAGTTACAGGTGGTTGTAAGCCATCATGCAGGTAATATGAACTGAACACAGATCCTCTGCAAGAGCAGAAAGTGCTCTGAGCCACTGAGCTATCTTTCTAATCCTGAGAAATGAGTTATTTAGCAAAACTAGAAATACAGGGAACAGGATACTTTCACATGGTCATGATGTGAAGTAGACATGTATTTCCCATTATTTCTAGTCCAGATGCTGCTGTTGGAATTGTACCCATTTGTATTCAACAATAAAGTATCCCACCATCATTAGAACCACGAGGTAAAATCTCTGAATGATGGAAATCATACTTGCAAACATGGAAAAAAAATATTAAGTAGGCTGGAGAGATGGCTCAGTAGTTAATATCCCTTGCTGATCTGACAGAGGATAGGAAATTGGTTCCAAGAATCCAATGGGCAGCTTACACTCACCTGTAACTCCAGCTTCTTTCATTCTCCCTGACACACACACACACACACACACACACACACACACACAATGAAAAACAGAGTTAAAATACTGCATCCATGCTGCCTGATTGCTAGCTTAGCTAGCTTCCTTTAGTCTTATACAGTTCATGTCATAGCCTAGTGAATGGTACCGCACAGAGTGGGCTGGGCCAATTGACAATCAAGGTACTCCATCACAGATACAACCACCATCCTAGTTGAGATAATTCCTCAGTTGAGACTCTCTTCTAAGGTGATACTTCACTGCATCATACCTAATGTACAAAATATCCTTTGAATAGAAATCCCAAAAGTACATTAAAGGAGCAAAGAGTATAAGCTAAAGCAGGCATATTTCTATATGGACCCAGAGTGATTTGAGCAATGTACTTCAGGGAATACCTCAAGCAAAGGGATGGTTCTTTCACATCTATCGAATTATATGTGCTCAACTTGAAAATAATTAGTAGTAGATAATTTCATTGAAGTTCAATAAACTAAAATAATTTACAACATTACACAAGACAATGACTAGAAGTTTTTCTAGTAAAATTTTGTAATTCACCTATGGCTTGTATTCAGTTTTGATACATAAAACTTAAGGGTCTGAAAATACTGTTTCTCAAACAAATTGTCTTCTGTGATGTATTTCCAGGACAACAGATTTTGAAAAGATTGAAGTAGGAAACAGGAATGCATTCTGGAGACTGTGCAATCTAGATCTGAATTAATAGCCATGGTATTTTATATAGGTGGTATTTAAGCCTAGGTTTTAATTATGTTTGATTTAGCATTTCATCTTGAAAACAGGACAACCTAAGTTGCTGTGGTGACACATGTCTGCAGACCCTGCTACTTCGGAGCTGAAGCAAGAGAAGCCAGAGTTCAAGACAAAAATGAGCAAAAGAGTGAATGCTTTTTCCTGTCTCACACAAATTCAAAAGACAATTGGCAAATGAGTAAGTCGGCTTTAGATTTTCTGGCAAAGATGTCACTTGGTAATGCTGGTAAGTTGCAGGAATAAGTCCTTGCCATATTTTTAACACCAAAGGAGTTAAATAATTTTTTTCCTCTGGCGGGGAGCAAATCACTTGATTATGGCTTCCTTTTAAGGGTCTGAATTCTGGAATGTGATCTTCCTGACTAAAGCCACATTTTCAGGCCAACTGTATATTTTTAACATTTAATTCACTTGAGAGAATATCATCTCAAAAGTTATAAATAAAATGTTGCTTGGATTAAAGGAGGAATGTGTGAGTTAGAAGCTAATTTAGCTTTTAGGTTAATTCAATGAACAACATGTTAAGGGGTTGTATTCTTGAATAACATTTTAAACTCAAGAGTTCAAATATTTTGGAAAGATGAGGAAATTTTTTGCACCTTAGATTCTTCAGAATCAAATGTGAAATTCCAAAGGCTGGGTGGTGTTCACATTAGACTGCTGACCTAATTGCAGGGCAGTCTGCCAGGTTTGGAGTCAGACAGTCATGTTCTGTATCTTCTGGTGGCACTGAGAGGGCTCTGGTTTCTTCTGTTGTTAATAAGGACATTGATTCCAGTCTGAGAGTTTTACTGTTGTGAACCCTCTTTATGTCTTTTTCTCTTAACCGACCTTACTAGGGATCCATGCTTCCAGTTCAGGAAGGCACAAACACACAAACACACACACACACACACACTCTTCGCCCATTTTACTAAGTGTACTGTTTTAAGCTGGTAATGTTTGAATAAGTTATAAGGCTATTATCAGTGTCTTAGAATATGGCCATGCTATGTTGAAAGAACTAATACTTTCTAACTAACTAACTGAATGTGCAGTTAACACATTCAGTTTTTCATGATAACCACAATTAGGAACCCCAGGTTTTTTTTCATTTGTTAGCATATACATTTGGCAAATTTTGACTTCAGTATTTGGGGTGTCTAACCTCTTACCCACAAAATGCTGAAAGGGGTAAGGATAATCACATAGCAAGCAGTATTTGCACATCACTATTGCTAAATATTCTCATCAGATATATCTCATATCTGAAACAATATATGAAATTATAAGTAAACAAAGGACTTCATGTCTTCTAAGATCCCAATTAATCTCCCACAAGTAACTTTTCCAGTGATACAAACAAACTAAATAATAGAAAAGTTGAAAATGCATTATGTACAGTCTCTGAAGTTTTATACTTCAGTTTTTACTTTAGCAATCATTATTGTCATATTTTATCCTAAGAGTTATAATTTACTAAAGTGCTTTTTGTAGGCTTTCTCTTTTTAATGCCTCAGGGATCTTTTCTCTAACATAAATCCTCTTCAGAAATAAATAAGTCTATTGTCTGCAGACTTTCACCATAAAGAAGTTCAAATAAGCACACATTTATTATTTATATTGTGGCCTGAATGAGATTTGTCTAAATCCCCAGCTAAAAGCATTTTTAAATAGGCAAATGTAGAAAAATTTCGTCAGTGTAAATAAGTACTACAAGTTATACACACACAAAATATATACACGTAAGTGCACAACAGCGAAGCAGTGGGTGAGTTCTAAGCAACATCTCAGCCCTGCTTGTCTGTACTTACAAATACCTGGTCTCATTGTTCTGCTTATGGTAGGCGTTCTCCTAGGATAAGGCCTTTTGTACTCCAGGTGGTGAGGTCTATGAAGGGAATCTTTTCACTGTTACACATTTCACACTCAATAGGTTCTCAAAAGAAACAGTTTGGGAAGCTGTTGAAGGGAGGCACAGGTAACTGTCTGTCTTAGTTAGGATTTCAAATGCTGCAATGAAACACCATAAACAAAAAGCACATTGGGAAAGAAAGGATTTATTCTGCTTACACTTCCATATCATTGTTCACCATGGAAGGAAGACAGGACAGACAGGGTAGGGACCTGGAGCCATGAGCTAATGATGCAGAGGCTATAGAATAATGCTGCATATTGGTTTGCTCCCCATGGCTAGCTCAGCCTGTTTTCTTATAAAATCCAGGACCACCAGCCCAGGGGTCGCACCACTGACAATAGGCTGCCTCCCCCATCAATGACTAATTAAGAAAATGTCTTACAGGCCTACTTACGACCTGATCTTATCAAGGCATTTACTTAATGTGAGCTCCCTTCTATCAGATGACCCCAGCTTGTGTCAAGTTGATGTAAACGATCCAGCACATTGACCTAAATAACTGCATCTTGAATGCTCAATCATCAATCGGTTAAGATGTTTTCCTTCTTTACTACTCCTCTTGAGGAACTTTGGGGACTAGGACTAATAAGACCAGCTACCTCCAACTAATGGAGAACCTGCGAGACTGACTATGGCCAAGTCAGGACAACTATTCTTGGTGGCAAGGTTGCACTTGAAGCAGGGCAATCTCAGGAGAACCAGTTTGGTTCCCACAAGAAAGGACAGTGATGACATCAATAATGAATTCTGCGAGCCTAACTTGAAGAGCCAGAACTGAGAAAATGATCAACTAGAATACACCTGGACCTGCGATACTTAGTGTACAGACCTTATACCCTCCCGCATCCACAGCAGAGAGTAGAAGTTGACCCGGCCCGCAGGTCAATCAACTGGGGATCCTGGAAGGGAGAGCGAGGATTTCGGGGGACAGGAGACACGAAAAGACTGGGACAAGACAAAGTTCTCTGATCAAGTCTGTTTGTTCAGTGTTTTCACGTGGCATTTATAGGCCAAGGAGGGAGGAACTAGCTAGGGGCAAAACAGGATATCTAGGGGCAAAAAACAAAAATAGGATGTTTTTGCATTTGGACAAAAACAGAATGCCCTATACCTGGAGGAAGTAGTTAAGGGTAAATACTAAAAGGAAAAAACAACTTTAAGAGGGAAAAACAAGTCTAAGAGAGAAAAACAGGTCTTGTGGCCAGTGGTGGAAAACTACTCACTGCCTAAGCAGGTTAACATCATAGCATTGATAGAGGCAGGAAAAGGCTTGGGGAGATTGGCTTCCCACAGAAAGTGGTGAATATTGGTGGTCTTATTTTTTCAATCCTTGTTAATCATTCCAGAACCTCCATGGAGGGGTTATGCCTAAGTTTAGTATGCGTCTTCTCATACCAAGTAACTCAATATAGAAACTTGCTGGAAGTCACACCTAGAAATTTGTCTCCTAGGCAATTCTAGATCCAACCAAATTACCTAGACGGTAACTCTCACAGTGACACAGTCATTTCAAAGAGTTCCAATCTCTTTCATCCCCACTGGAAAATTACCAACACCAGTAGTCAGAAGAGGCAAATCAATATTTGCAAATATGTCTGCAAATATGCCATTTGAACACATGTCAATTGAGTTACAGGAGGAAAATACAAATACTTGAGTAAAAAATATTTCTAGAAGCAGAAGGGAAGATAAAATTCAGTTACAAAAAATTGATGATTTCTCAGAAAATTGGGAATTGGCCTACCTCAAGACCCAGCTATACTACTCCTGGGCATATACTCAAAAGAGGTTCTATCCTACTACAAGGACACTTTCTCAACAATGTTCATAGTGGCTTTCTTCATAATAGGCAAATATTGGAAACAACATAGATGTCCCTCAATTGAAGAATGGATAAGAAAACATGGTACATTTACACAATGGAGTATTACTCAGTTATTTAAAAAATAGCAACATGAATTTTACAGCCAAATGGATGGAACTATAAAAAAACAACAACAAAAACCATCATGAATGAGGTAACACAGTCCCAGAAAGACAAACATGGTATGTACTCACTTATAAGTGGATATTAACTATTAAGGACAATTAATGTACAACCCACATACCCAGAGAGACTATGCAACCAAGAGGGCCCCAGTGGGGACACATGGATCTCCCTGAGAATGGGAAATAGAACAGATGTTGCAGGTGGATTGGGACAGGATGGAAATAGGAAAAGGAGGGTAAAGGTAGGGGGAAAGGAATGGAGGGAGAAAATATAGGGAGAGAAAACTGGAATTAGGGAACATTTAGGGGACATTCTGGAGACCTAGTGTAGTTAAAACTTCCTGGAGTCTACAAGGGTGACTCTAGGGAAGATCCCTAGTAACAGGAAATAGGGAATGTGAACCTGCCATTTCCTATAACCAGGCAAGGCAGGACAATGGAGGGGCATAAACCCATGCCATAGAAGGGAGCCTATGCCTGACCCTGCAGAGCTGTCCAGGAATCCAAGATTGGATAGCCCAGAGACAATTCTTAATTATATTCTGCTTTGCTCATAGATCTGTGCCTAACACAAGTGTCACCAGAGAAGCTTCCTCCAGCAGCTGACTGGAGTAGATGCAGAGGCCATAACCAAGTATTAGGCAAAGCTCAAAGAACTTTGCAGAAGAAGGGGAGGAGGGATTATAGGAACCAGCAGGGTTGAGGACACCAAGAGAAAACACCCAACAGAGTCAATTGACCAGGACTCCTAAGGGCTCACAGATTGAAGCAGCACACAGGGAGCCTGAATGGGTCTGAGCTAGGTCTCTTTCATATATGTTAAGATTGTCTGGCTTGGAGTTCTTGTGGAGCTATTAAATGTCGGATTGTGTAGGGGTGTCTCTGAACCTTTTATCTGCTCTTGGAATGATTTTCCTCCTACTGGGTGTCTTCATCCAGCTTTGATGAAGGGGCCTGTGCCCACTGTTGTTCCATTTTGTTAAGTTTTATTTGATTGATAACCTTGAGAGGCCTGCTCTTTTCTAAGGGGAAAGAAGAAGGGGAGCAGGGGGCAGGGATTTGGAAAGATGTCAGGGAAACTGAGATGAGTGGAAGGAAGCAAGGCTGGGGTCAGGATGTAGTGTAAGAGAGAAGAAACATAAATAAATAAGTAAATAAGTAAGTAAGTAAGTAAGTAAATAAATAAATAATTAATTTAGAAGATTGATACGACCCTTGCTTTCTACATATTCCTAGCCTAGATGTGGTTGTGCAGCCTCTATACCCACACTCCCTGAAGAGATCCCTAGAACTCAGCCCAGCCCTGTCTTTTCCAAAGACACAGCTTGTACTCTGGCTCTTCTTGGTGAATTCCCCCAGAATCTCATCTGCCAAAACCAAACTCACACTCCTGGCTCAGTGCCAGTTGTAGCACCTGCATTCTGTTTTCATAGTGAGCTGCCCCCGAACCACGCCCTCCTCGGCTGTCTCCACACTCCCAGGCCTAAATCTGGCCATTCAGCTCTTGCATCCATTGTCCTGGTGAAAGACTTCTGCAAAACAAACTTTAAATCGCAGAAGAGATTGGAGGGAGACTAGAGGGTAGAAAATGTTCCCCTGTTTGTAAAATCATAAAATTAATCTAATGAAAATGAGCTTTCTACTAAAAGCAATTTAGAGTTAATATGATCCCAATAAAATCTCTGTGACATGTTGGGGAAGTTTATTTTCAGTTATGTTTGAAATTGTTTTATGCACGGTTGGGTGAGGTGCTACCCTTGGTCTAGGGTATTTTGTATTGTTTGCAGGTGTTGGATTTCTGTGGGGTTGTTTAATTGCTAATGTTCAGCACATGCTATCAGCAGAATACCTGAGGCGTTCTGAAAGAATAAAAACACCTGAGCTCAGATGGTCGAGTTTCCACTGTTGAACAAGTTTGGTGCTGGCCAGGATGGTGGTTCCCTCTGCTGATGTCTGGCAGGGCTTGCACCAATGAAAATGCCTCCCTCCACATTGTCTTTGGTGACCTGCCCAGTAGGTATACTACAGTAACATTCTTCACACAAATAGAAAAGTATATCCTAATGTTCACAGGGAACTAACAAAGATCTTGGATAGCTAGAGCAAATTTGAGCAAAAAGAACAATATTGTAAGGATTGCTACACTAGATTTTCAGCAATATAACAGGGCTATAGTAATAAAAATAGCATGGTACTGTCACTAGACAAGTGTAGTGGAATAAAACAAAATACCCAAACATGAGTGCATGTAACTACAGACATCTGGTATTTGACAAAGATGCCAAAAAATACACCATGGAGAAAATACAGAATCTTTAACAAATGTTGCTGGGAAAACTGGATATCCACATGGGGAAAATTTAAATTAGAATTATGTTTATAATCCTGCACAAAAATCAACTTCAATTGGATTAAAGGCCTTAATGTAGACACTGACACACTCAAACAGCTAGGAGAAAACATAGGCAGTACACTACAAGCAATAGGTGTAGGAAAGGACTTTCTGGATAGGAATCCATTTGCTCAGTAATTAAGCCAAAAGCTCAATAATTGACAATTGTTCCTCAGAAAATGAAACAATTAATTGAACCAAACAGAAGCCCAAAGAGTGGAGAAAATTTTGCCAGCTATATATTTGACAGATGATTAATATCCAGCATATAATAATTTTCAAAATGTCAAGTAAACAAATGACCCAATTAAAAAGTGGGCTGTGTATCAGAAGAGCTATTTCTCAAAAGAAATTTAAAATGGAAAAGGAAAATCTTTACAATGTTCAATAGTATCTGGGAATAAAGCTCAGCAGTTGAGAACACTTGCTGCTCATCCAGAGTACCGGGGTTTGAGTCCCAGCACCCACATGATGCAAATAACAACCTCTGATTATCCAAGCTCCGTGGAATCCAACGCCCTCTGCTGGATTCCATAGGCACCTGCATGCATGTGTTAAACATAAAGTCATTCAGGCACACAGGCATGCACATAAGTAAAAATAAATATTTTTGAAACAATGTGTTTAATATCTTTGGTAATTAGAGAAATACAAATTAAAAACATTTTGAGATTTCTCCTTACCTAAGTCAAAGTGGTTAAAAACAAGAAAATATCTAACAATACGTGCTGGGGGAAAATATGGAGAAAGGGAACCCTTATTCACTGTTGGTTATATCACCTAGTAGATTAAATCAAGACAGCAATGACTGAAATCATGCAGACATTCAAGAAAGTTAAATGTGAAGAAAACTCCACAAATATTAAAAATAAAAATAACAGCAGGAATAAGAGAGGAGGGGGCACTGGTTCTGACTAAATCCCACAGTTATCTCCAATGAATAGCTCTCCAATACAACTCCTACCGGAGGCTCAAGGAACACCATAGGAGAGGGTCAGAAAGTTTGCAAAGGGCAGAGAGCCAGATTGTCTGTTGTGAGAGAATGTGTTCTATACATGACAGGGAAGCAGCAGTTGTGAAATCTCAAAATTACGGTTGCCTAAGCAAGACACGCACAATGACAACAACTACTGACACTCAAATGTGAATGTAGAAACTTTCAAAAGACCCTACTCCAAAATGAAGAGTTACAGGCAACCAATGATGCTCAGAGAGGGAGAATCAGGCTTCTTTGGGCACAAGCTCCCTGATAGGTTACCCTATACCAAGTAGTGAGCCCTAGTACACAAAGAGCTACACCAACTGGACTCATCAGACTGTATTTAGATATAAACATTGCGCACGCACGCACACACAAACACACACACACACACACACATATGTAAAATAAGTTAAAAAGAGGTAATGAATTTGAGAGGAATTTGGGCAATTCAGTAGGAAATTGAATGAGGAAAAGGAAGGAGTATAAAATGATTTACTGAAGTGCTCATATATGAAATTCTCAAAAATTAAATTAAAAAGTGAATGTTACCACAGTGACTTTTCTGGGAAGACTTAAACTGATAAAATTCAGTAAATTAAACTAAGAAAATAATGACCTAAATCAGGAAGACTTCGAAGAAAATTAAGTGTGAAAGAAATTCCGTAAGTAAACAAAAATAAGAAAAGAAATAAGAGATGTGGAGACAGATCCAAGCATGCTAATATACTGTGGTAAGGTTTTCCATGGTGAGATCAGAATACAGGGGAAGAAGAACAAAGCCTTCAGACTTAAAAGATTCATTTTATCCTGTCATTGGTTAACGGGAAGGAGGAAAACTACATTATGGAGTCTCAGTGAAATCTCTGAAGTATTTTTATTTTAATTTATGACACTGTCTGGCTAGGTAACTTAGGTTGGCTTGGAATCCACTATGGATCCCAGGCTGGTCTCTAATTCATGGCCCTTTTATCTTAGCCTCCATGAACACTAGCATGTGCAAGTATGTTCCACAGTGCCTGGCTTAACAATCTCTGCATGAACAAAATCAAACAATACTTTATGGAGGACTTTAGAAACACTCCTGCAGGATGAGCAATCTAAGTGGCACTGAGCTTTTAAATTGAGTTGAATTTAGAATGAGAGATAATAAATAACATCTACCATATCATGTAGTATAGCAAATTTTATTTATTATTCAAGTAATGCCACCCAGCATTCAATAACCATTTCTTAAGCACTGAGGATATTTTAAAGTTTTTATTTGTTTATTTTATGTGCATGAGTGTTTTGCTTGCATGCGTGTCTGTGTACCATGTGTGTGGATTGGCTACAAGTCCAGAAGAGGGAGTTGGATCTCCTGGAACTGGAGTGTGGATGCTTAAAATGAAACCCAGGTACTCTGAATGAGCAGCAAGTGCTCCTGACACTAAGCAATGTCTCCAGCCTCTAGAATTAATTTATTGTTATAACTGATACGTTGTTAAGTGTGTACATGAGTTGCAAAGCATAGGTGTGCCATAGTGTATATGTCAAGGTAAGAGGACACATTTTGGAATGTAGTTCTCTCCTTCCACTATCTACAGAATCTGTGGCCAAAAGCCAAATCAATGCTGCTTGCCAAGAACAAGGGTAAATTTGGAAAGTACTGCTGAGTCTTCGAGGATCTGAGTTTGATTTCCATTCCATGAAGAGATATCCTCAAGGAAGGAAAAGCTAAAGGAAGTGTGAGACTGGCATTTTGTAAGCTGGAATATGGCCCAGGTTGAAAGGTATTCTAAAAAGGGGAATATGAGCTAATTAAATGAATATAGATAGCCAGCTGGAGAGGGGAATCTCAGGAAGGCATTTGTAACCTGATAGGCATGGCCAGAACCTACCCTTATCTCATGATGTTGACAGGGTAAGTTTTTTTTTTCTGCCAAACAACAAGAAAAGCAAACACAGTGAGTCCCATATGGCAGAGAGCAACAGGCCAATGCCTGATTCCCAAAGACATTTTGGAGGCAGGACTTCAATTTTGGGAAAACAAAACAAAACATGTTGTGCAAACAGACATATTTGTGCAGGAGACAGAACTTAGATACAACATGAGATGTGACCCTCTGTGCTAAAGTGCAGTGACTGAGATAAAAAGGGGGAAAGATAACAATAATACAACCCAACATTTTGCAGAGTTGTTTGGTTGCCCCCCCCCCACATACACGGGGAAGGCAATAGCTGCATACAGAACAATTTGACTCTTGACGATGTAATATGGAGTGCTGCACTTTGATCAAATACATTATGCTGTTTTTCAGACAACCAGACTGAGAAGCAAACCACCATTAGGACCTATAAAGCGGTTAACCACCAACTAGAATATCCCTGGCATGAATACGAAGGACATACACACTATAGAATGAACTCAAGGTCAATCAATGGCAGGAGCAGAATATATGCTGCCACTTCTAGCTTATGGAAAATCAAACGTGATCATATTAGTTCCTATGAAAAGTCTCCACTGACACCTCTCATTTACCTAAGGCTCAACAATTTTAACACGGAACTCACCTCCTTATCATCAGACAGTGGCTGAGTTAGTCCGTTTTACCTTCTGTCATCCCCTTTGCAGACACCATTTTCAACTGCAAGAAAATCCTTACCCATCTCTGAAGTAATTATCCTTTTCTAAGTCCATATTGACCTTTGTTATTGCAAGGTTCAGATCAAATCTATTCATCTGGACCCCAGAGAGCCAGCAATGCTGAAACTATTGCGCCTCAGAGTCCTAATAAGACCATCTCCTAAAATGGTATTATGCCGTAAATGTTCGGTAATGTCTTACCGCTATCAGTTACTGGAGAGGAAGGAACTCCGGATTCACAGTTGGGAACTCAAGCTAAACGGGGAAAGAGCCAGTAATAGTGAACTACATCTGACAGCCTGCCACCAGGATGGATTGGATGGTCTCAGCTCTCAGAGAAGCAGCAGTCCAGAAGGAAATGTGAAAACCGTAGCTGGACAGAAACTGGCATGAAAAGCCCTGAGCACCACCCGAGCAGGGAACAGGCTTAGCCTAAAGAATCCTGAAGATGAGCTGCCACAACATCAACAGGACAGTTTCCGGTGGAAACCACAGCAGCAGTTCCAGAGGAGGAAGGTATTCTGATCAGAATGTCCCACAGTAGCTGGAAACAAACAGAAATGCCCCGATGCTCTTGGACAGCTAAGAGCCAGCTTTCCTACCTAACCCAAGGGTCTCATTGGAAACATTTTTACATGGCTCAACTATCTTCTCCCTGTTGAGGCCTAAAAGCTCTTAGCTAATTGGTCCCTCATTCCTCATTCATCCAATCAGGAGTCAGTTGTCTCTATACAAGCAAGAGTGAGCACTATGGATAGAAAGACTCATTAGATTTATCCAGAGGAAGAATAGAAGAAATATCGTCCTCAAGACTCATGGGAGACAGACTCACTTGGGCCTTTCTGAGCCTGAAACTTCTGCCTCATTCAGGGAATTGGTTGGGCTCCCCACTCTAGCTTCCAAGACTTCCTGCAGCTGCCGGTATTCCCAGTATCTGAGAATCAATGCTTTGTCTGCAGCCAGGAATTGTGTCCTGTTGCTGTTTCTAGTCTAGAAGACCCATGGCTTTGGAGAACCACACCACCAGCCTCGAAGACCCACTGCACAAGTCAGTTTTGGGAGCTTTAACACTTTCTTGTTGTGGTTAACAGTCCTAACTTGACCGGCTCTTGGCTCTCATCCTACTGCTAGCAAGAGTTCAGATCTGTCACCGTCTATTCCAGTTACCACTCCCATGTGGTGACTTGGTTGTGGTTTTGTTTTACCTGTTGTTAGTCCTGAGTGAATAAAGTCATCATTTGTTCACTGTATACTGTCTGCACACATCATTCTTAGAGAGGGTAAGACAATAAAAACAGAATAGATTCTCTGGTCAGCAATGCCCTGCATCAGAAAACTGAGTGGTGTGAAGTGCTGTCTGCTGGCCATGGCATGCCTTTTATTGCACACATAAGCCCTTTGTCACTGAAGCCCCAGATACCAGACAGAGCTACATTTTATGTTTAGCCTGCTGGGTTTGGGTCTTGCTTTGTTTTGTTTTGTTTTTTCTCATTATGCCTCCATTTTGCCCTTTTGGAATGGGGCTATGTATTCTGTGCTACTGTATATTGAAAGTATGTAATTTGTACCTTGATTTTGCAAGAGATCATAGAAAGGGATAAATTTGAATCTCAGAAGACACTTTTAGACTTTGGACTTTTGAACTATGTTGGGAAATTTCAAGATTATGAGAGCTCAGGATGTTTCATGAGATGGGTTTTGCATGATGAGGTGGCCATCAGACTATGGGAGATAGAGATTGACTTCTGTAGTTTGAGTAGGAAATGTCCTCCATAGGCTCAAGTATTTGTACATTTTGTCTCCAGCTGGTGGTACCCTTTGGGAAGGATGAAAACTTTAGGATAGTGGTTCTCAATCTGTGGGTCACAACCTCGTTGGGGGTTGAATGACTCTTTTTACAAGAATCACCTAAGACCATCTGCATATCAGATATTTACATTATGATTCATAACAGTAGCAAAAATTACAGTTATGAAGTAGCAGCAAAAAATAACTTTATTGTTGAGGGTTGCTACACGAGAAACTGTATTAAAGGGTCACAGCATTATGAAGGTTGAGAACCACTGCTTTAGGGAGTAAAGCCTTGGTACAGGAAGTATGTCATGTGTTGAAAGGCAGGCTTTGGAGTTTTATACCCAGACCCATTTCCTAAACTTTGTCTCACTGCTTCTTGTGTGTGGATGGGACAAGATCAGTCGGCTTCCTGACTGTGATTCCTTTTCCTTCGTGATGGACTATATCCCTTTTGTAACTGTGAACCAAAATAAAGCCTGCGCTGATTTTCTTTGGGTCAGGAAATTTTATCACAACAACAGAAAAGAAACTAGTATAGAAGGTATTGGTGAGGAAAATGGGAATTTGTTATGATAATATTTAATTATATATATATATATATATGTATGTATTTATATATATATGTATTTATATATGAAATTTTCAAAAAAAAATAATAAAAATAAGAAAAGAGACCATGACCTTTGAAGCACTGTCTTATCACATGAATTTCCCCTTCCTGTCCTGAGCCGTCCTTTACCTGTGATATGTTTAGTTGAAGGTATTTTCATGCAGATGGCAAAAAGGGAATACAAAATGTACACATTTTCAAGCTACCAATAGCTCGCAAGAGAATGTACTTGTATTAGAGAATAATTCCATCAGTACATTGTTTTTCTGGTATGTGCATCTCTGCTTCTGTTTATGGACTGACTGGATGTTCCACTGATGCTGGCATGAACACAAGGTCCCAGTGAGAGGCCTGAGAGCACTGAAGTTATGGAAGGGAGTACTTGTGATGTCTGAAAACACAGCTTCGGGGGTTACTGCTTACTAGGATGCTGAACGTGAACATGACACTCAAAGAGCTACAAAACTTCTGTGTCTGAAAACGGTGTTTGAACAAAAAAATATTGTCTTTAAAATTGACAATTTTAAAATTGACAATGTCTTTAAAATTTAAAATTTTACTTCGCAAAAAGTATAAGGCAGTGTGTAAGAATTCAAACCTCAGTATAGATTCCTCAGGACACTTCATACTTTCTGGATGTCTTGCTACATACAACCAAGAACTATTATTTTTAAAGAAGAGTAACAGTTCCCTCATAGAGTATGCCCGGTTTTATACCCTCGATCTGTTCTACTGGGAATTGAGCATCTAAAAGATATGATGTGAACAGAATGGGGGGGAATCATAATAATTTAAGTTATAGGTGTCTAATATATTGGACTTATAATTAGAAACTACATGACAAAATATTGTTACCCAAATCTCTCACACTCACCCATCCTTGTCTCTACTAGACCCAGATGAAGGGTGTGCACAGACAGGTCATTCAGATGTGATTAATAAATTTAGAAAGTGAAGTTGAAGGGCAGGAAAGGCACAATTCTCTCCTACTAATTTATCTTTACAAAAACATAGGTAGGATTGTGTGTGTTTGTGTGTATGGGAGAGGGGCCATGTATTCAACTGCTTGCTCCTGGTAGTAGTAACATCACTAGTTCAAGTTTTGAGTATGAATGAACACATCTTGATGGCCAATAATGTCCTAGATCCATGCCACATAATTTTCTGCAATCTTACTTAAAACTGTCATTGTTTCAATGTTATCTGTATTTTAATTATTAAATAAATAAAATTCTTTAAATAAGCCAGTCAGAATTTTAAGAAATGGAGTGACTCAAATGTTTTGCCAAAAATATCTTTTAATTCTCAAACAGATACTTGTATCACAAGAATAAAGCACTGAGTCAAGCTTTAGGCTGGACCCTGATCTTAATGGTGTTTCTCTAACTTCCCTGCAACTATCAAGGAAGTAGTTATCAGGATTATTATGTACAAGGGACTTTTCTTAGTGAGATAACTATGAGGCGCAAGGTGAATTACAAGCCCTTGTTCTATAGGGTCACAGAAATTCCAAGAAAGCCTTAGATTTAGTAGAAGATTTTTTACAAATAAAGGTTATCTAATGGTATAAGCCCCTTCACACTTAAAAGTCAGTTCCCACTTGGGATGAGGATAGCATCACCATATAATTCACATGTAAAGGCACATCATTCAGGTTGGCACAAACTGCCAGTGTAGCACTTCTATTTTGGAGGCTAACTCTGAATAAAGGGAAGTTATCTGCTTATTTAAAGATTCTCTATCAGTCATTGTTCTTTTGATACAGTCTGTGTCTGTGGAAAATAAGCATGTAAGTAGTCACTTAATGGTTCTGCTCTGGTCAATAACTTCATATGAATATATTCAACATGTGAAGATAGTGTGTTACGGGTTTCAGGATGGACCCTGACATGAGAACGCTCATTATTTATGTGAAGACATAAAGTATCTTCTTATAAAAAGGTCTTCTCTGTGAAACTGCCCAGAAGACAAATAGTGGGGATTTACTAATGGGAAATATATACACATTCAGCAACATTCATGGGGCCCACAATGGCTTATTTTTCGACAGGGTAGTAACCAATTCTCCCTCTATTGAGTTACCTTTTCTTGTGGAAGAAGATAAAAATAGATACAAAATATTTATTAACTAAGCAAAAGAAAGGGGTAGGAGGCTCTTACAGGGATGATACATTAATTGGAAAGTCTGATCTGGAGGCAGCTTAGTGCTGAGTAGGTAATGCCCAAGTCAGCAGAGCTCTGCATGGATGAGCAGGTCCTATAGCAAGAAACAAAAAGAATGAGAAAATATAGAAAGAAGGAAGAAGAAAATAAACATGTCTGGAAAATGGAGACAATAGACGTGGATTGAGTACAGGAAAATAGAGGCAAAGTGAAGTAGAAGGAGATATAGATGCAGGAGACATAGCCCAGAAGTATGGGCTCTGTGACCACACTATGGATTTCAGATTGTGGAAACTGATTTTATTGTGGATGTGCACACTTGGGGAGGGGACCCTTTGTTTATGAATTTTACAAGTTTCAGCAGATTTATTGCCAAGAATGTAATTACTTTAAAAGAGTCGAATGGTGATAACCATTTAGTTTTAGAATCATAAATTGCTTGATATTGTAAAACTTGTAAAAATAATGCTTTTGACTAGAAGTGATTATTATTGTTTGAATTTTCAACATGATTAGTGTTTACCCTCCTAACCAGAAAAACTATGGTAGGCAAGGTACCCATTCAGCTGTGCTCTGAAGAAAGCCAAGGATTTGAGTATGCAGAAAGGGAATGTTAAAAATGAATATCATTAGTGTGATCTCACTCTGTCTGCTTCAGAGAGAATCGTTTACATCAGTTCCCTTCCTTGTAATGAATGGTACTTTCTCTCCACTATTATAAGTGTTCGTGTTTAACAAGAGAAGGTCTGTCCTAAAATCGAAGGTCTGCAGCCAGGAAAACACATGCCACTTGGTAAAAAATCACAAAGGTTCCCTTTGTTTTCCATGAAGGCCATAAAGTTGTACACTTGGATTTCATAGGTAAAAGTCAGAGAAATCTGAGAACATAGAACCTGTAGGCATAATTGAGAATTGTACTTCCATTATTTAAACTTTAAGTTGCTATTTTTGCATTTGTTTTTAATGTTTCTCCAGAAGTTGATATGCTTTGAACCTCTTTCCCAGTTTTACTAAGAGGTGCTAGGTCTTTAAGAGTTGGCCGCTATGAAAAGTTATTGGGCCAGTGTAGCAACGTTCTGGGAAAGGATTATATGGTTATTATATAAGTTAGTTCTTGAGAGACTAGTTTGTTATAAAGCAAGCTATCTCATGTATTTGGTCCCCTTCTTTCTCCTTTTCACTTTTCAATATTGTTGTGACCTAGTCACTGGAGCCTAGAATGGTACAGAAATAATATTGTTCACAATTTTTTAATAAGTAAATTGTAAGCCAAATAAATGTAGTTTCTTGCTAAGAGTCCAGTCTCAGACATTTTTGGTACAGTAACACAAGCTGCACTAAGTCAGGAAAGTATTTTAGATACCTAAAACGAAAAAATGCCAATTCACACAGCGATTCAGAAAATGGAAAGCATCCAGAAGTTTAAGCCACACTGCATCTGCCCAGGTTTAAGTTGGCTCACCATTCCTCCCTGCATCAAATTTCTATCTATAAATAGAAAGCTGTCTCGCAGACATGTCTTTGGGTTTCGTTTTACAAATTAATTCTTCAGTTTCTTAAAATAATACCATTTGTGATAGGAATGTCATTCTATGAAATATTTCTATCAATGTATTTACAGACTAACTAATAACATCGGTCCAAAAAACATAAATAAATAAAGAGATCAGTAAATTGAACACTAGAGTTATTAGCTGCTGAGATGCAAACTCCAATTGGCTATGTACACAGTCTACAAAGATCACTTTCCTAAGCAGCACCACTATGTTTCCTCTGCCTATAGGGCAAATGTAGTAAAAGTCTAAATGTTGAAAAGGATCACCTGTAACATACAATGAAATTCTCAACTGAAGTAGTAATACATTTTGTGATTTGGATATGAAGTATATCCTGCTGGAGCCTATGTGCTGAAGACTTGGTAGAGTTGGTGAATCCAAACATGGAGAGGAAATTTGTCTATGAGGGCCATGCCCTCATCAGCTGGTCATCACAGTGGTGGATACATACTGTCAAGGTATTATTCAGAGTTGGTAGAAAGTAGAAAGCACCTTAGTTGGAGGAAGTAGTTCATGAGAGGCAGCCTAGAGACATGTCCAGGGAGCCCCCTGCTTCTCCTTTCTCTCTCTCTTCTCCCTCTATCCATTTTTTTTCTGGTGCAACAGCAAAGTAAGAAACTTTGATGCCATACTCTTCATCAAATATACACTGCCCCCCATGTCCAGAAGCAATGGAGAGAGTCAACTGTTGGCTGAAATGTCTGAAAAGGAGCCATGGTATATATTGCTTTCTTTAAACTGTGTCTCTTAGGTATCTGTTATAGTGAAAATAGACTAACACATGATATCAGAAACAACAAACTGAAAATGGAAACAGTAAGCTAACAGATCCAAAGTGTGGGTAAAGAAGATACTGCCGTGAAGACATTTGACAAACAGATTAAATATATGAATAGAATAGAAAAAACACACAATTTAAATACATCTCTGCCTGATCTAGTTAATATTACAAGTAGAATTTGGAAAATATATCTATATCCCTTAATGTCTTCATAATCAAGTGTGCCAAGTGCTTTATCTCAGTTTTATCATTAGGATTAGGTATTCATTTTACAGTCTGGATTAGAGCAAGCAATGGCTAGTTAGTAAGTGAAAAATGAAAATGCTTCACCTGCAGAAAAAATAAAACAAACTTATTCCGATTCATAGAAGTTCAATTTCTTATGAAATTCTCCAAGCTGAGTTCACAGCTAGAGATTTTCCTTCTGCCATTGTTCCTTCTATTACCTGTGTCACACAGAATCATGGCCTTTTAAAGACAAAGAGAACAGGTCCAAGCATGTATTTCCCAGCAACTCAGCCTAATCTTTTTCCAGATTAAGCCGTGCTTCCTGTCTGTCAATAATCTTATGAAGCCCAGCTTGATAATTCTCCTCTTAAAAATTACTTGCAATTTTAATATACTTTTAATTATAACCAAGAGAAAAATGAGTATTACCTTGTTGCTTCTGAGTATAAAGATAAATGGATTTGCATTTTTGAGGATGCAATGATCTAAATTTCCATGTCATCATTAAAGCTTTTAAAGCATCATTTATTACTGACTCTGATCTTAGAAGAATGATCTCTAAAGGCTATTTCAATTACCTGCCAGGGTAATATGTTCCATTCTAAGGGCCAATGAGCCAACGTACCTTGTGCAAGAAATAGAACTATTTTGGAGACAATTACCATGTTTGTGATACATCAGACTTTTCAAGTCATATCTAAGAAAAATGCTTTAGTCAAATTTGAAATTAGTATCAGGTGAGATTAAAAGATTAGTATTCTGCTCATCAATGTCATAATTTTAAGATGAAATTATAGATATAAACATTAATGTAGTCACTGTGCTTACAGAAGATCAAGAAGTGAAATATATTTACATTTCAATATGTTTAAATTCAAATCTGAATTAATGAATTTTTGAAGACAAAATTTCAAAGCACTTAAAGACCACTAATAATTGTTTTAAAAGTCATGAAGGCAGTTTAAACAATTTTAAAGAAAGAGAATCATTTGTACTAATTCATTGCACAAATATTTAAATGGAACATTTTTAAACATAGTTCATTGGCAACATTTTAACCAAAATACATTCAGTTTCTATTTCCTACACTCTTAAAAATTCTGGTCAAAGTTCCTGAACGATTGTGAGTTCCCTATAATGATGTGGATCATCTGTTCATAAGATTATTCTTTCCTTTATAGATTATTGTCTGGCCAATGTTTACAATTTTTCAAGTCCTGGTTTAAATCTAAATACATAAAGAGCAACATCAAAATGGATTGTTTTAATCTTCCTTTCTGATGTCTTCTTAATATCAATTGTCCACTTGTCTTTGCTCGTGATTTCTAAAGTCATACTAAAAAATTTAGATGGAGATAAAATGGCATTTCTACTTTAATTTATTTGTAAGATTAAGATTCATTTTTCCTTGTTTTTTTTTCAACCTCAAATCATAGATAACACTGTGGGGTCATCTCATAGCTCTACCGTATATCAGCATATGTGTAAGTCTGGATATATTTTAATTGAATCTAATAAGCTGTGGGATTTGTCATATTTCCAAAATGTGTATTGCTTGTAATCTATTTTTCTCATTTCCTTTTTGCTAAACTCCTTACTCATACACATTTATAACATGACTAAAATTATTTCTCTTATTGAGGCAATTATAGATGATTTAAAAATTTTCAGCAATTGGTGTGGGGAAAACTAATGAATTAATCTAGAAAATGATTCATCTCACTGACATTAAGATCATTGTCTAGCCAACAATCTTCACTGTTTTACTGTTTTACTTCACTGTTTTATCTAAAACACCAAGATCACCATCTTTAGCATCAATGGTCATGTGTGTGATGAGCAAATATGTTGATACTATTTCACACACACACAAAAATTTATATGCCCCTTTTCTTTATAAACTGCAGTAGAAATTGGGTGGTGGAGGCACATGTCTTTAATCCCAGCACTCGGTTTAGTGATATCTTCTCACAAAACTCAAAAGAGAAACTAGGACTTGGGAGAAATTAAATAGGGAGAAAATAAATACTAATCATGAGCATTTGAGATTGGATCCCAGCCCTCATATAAAAGCCAGGAGCAGTGGTATACATCTGTTACTTAGATCTGGGTGTAGGTGTTAGAGATAAACTGATCAATGGAGATCACTGGCCAAATGGTGAGCTCTCTTTCCAAAATGACTGTGAAGACCAGAGGAAATTACTTGACATTAACCTCTGATCTCTATAATCACACACACACCAATGTGTACATACCCCCACAAACACAAACACACTACACACACGAACTAAAAACAATTAAGTCAATTAATTGACTAATTAATTGATTAAAACTAAAGTAGTAAGTATGTATCCGAGGGAATTAAATCAATATGTCAAAGGGATATATAATCTCCCTATATCCATTCCCCAATATTAAGAAATGGAAAAGGATAAATGTCTGATGGACAGATAAAAGAATAATGTAACACACAAAGGAATATCACTCTGATGAAAAGCAGGGAAGTGGAAATCATCATACTATGTGCAGCAAGTTGTGCTTTTAAAGTGTAGGTCTCACACTGGTCAACCTGCAGGCTGAGCTATTGCAAGAAAGTTGCTTTCTATTAGACCTCAAATGATATTTTAAAAGTGCAATTGAGTGAATTACAGGGTATACTAGTTGTAAGTTCTCCAATGTTCGTGGCTTCACTAGCTCTGGGTAGCTGGCAAGATTTCCTGTATCTGGCATAATTTTTCCCTCTTATTGAGTGGGTCTTAAATTAAATTAGAGAGCTATTGATTACCACCAAGGTATGTGGGTCATTAACGCACCATTAAGTGTAACTGATTCCGATGCCTGTTCTCTTGTCTCAGGGTTATCATATCATGCTGGGCATTGTTGTAGTTCCTAGATATCATATCTGGGTAGGACTGTTGGTTGCCCCCATTGGAAGCTATATGGTGCCTTCTGGTACCATGAAAACTTGTCCTTGGGGAGAAGGCATTCAGGTCAGTTCCAGCTCAGGGGCCTCTGAACCTGTGTCTGAAGTGCATGGTATCTTCCTTAATAGAGACTTATCTTCTGCCTCTGGGGGGCAACAGAGGGTTATACCAATAGCATATAGTGTTTTGGGAGTTTTGTGAGCAACCCTGATCAATTACTCAAAAGAAGGTTTCTCATGCCTGGTTTTGGGGTTTTTGCTAGATTTTCTTTGATTCTTGAAGGAAGCCAACCCAGCTGGGAGATTCTCATTTAAACTACATATATAATGATTATACACTGATTTATGTATTCTAAGTATTCTCAAGCAGCTAGTTAATACTGTGATTCTTTATGACTTTTTCAGACATCCTTATTATTATTTTACCTTCTTCCCTTCTTTGGTATTTATCTTTCTCTTCCTAATTAGAGCCCCTCCATTTTTCCCATTTCCCTCGTCAGATGACATGTACCCTACTTTTCACCTCTCTATTGCTCCCCTATCTTCCCATAAATTGTCCCTCTTTACTTTTTTGTTTTCTGCGGCTAATCGAGGATATGTACTCACATCTGAAGATTTGGAGCTAGGAGCCTACAAAAAGAGTTATCAAGTGACATTTGTTCCATCTACTACCTGTACAGTCCACGATTTTATTTTTCTTGCAGCTGGATAGCATGCCATAGAGTACCATATTTAATGGAACAGAGGGAAAGGTACACTCGGGGCAAACCCCACCCAACTAAGCTTAGAAATAGTAAAAGGAAAGGGTGGAGGAATTTTACTCTACTAAAAGGAAGCAGCAAACAAACACTTCTGCCAGTGGGTTGCACTGGGGGCCAGGCTCTATCCCAAACAGGCATCAGAGCTTGGTAACATCATTCATGTGGTTCTGACTTTAGAGTTGTGAAGGATACATGTAAAGCGGTACATCTTCCTTCTCTGTTAAGGAGGGGCACTGAGCACAGGCTTATGGGAGGGGAGTCCTTGCATGGAGGACCTAAGAGGCCATTGGATAATGCTGTAAAAGTAAATCCTGGATTGCATTGGAGATCTCAAGTGTTTGAGTTACCAAAGCCATATGATATCTGCCAAGGAGAGCTGTACATAGGGAATGGAACAAGCCATGAGAGAAAAGTTAGTTGATGTCATCAAAGCTGGAAAGAAAGAGCTATATAAGACCTCTGACATCACACTTGGTGCTTCAGGATTTGGAGTCTGCCTTGCTGAATTTTGGCCTACAGTATTTCCTATGTCTCCGTTCCTTCCTTTTGGAATGATAGTGTGCCATTGTATGTTGGAAGTATATAATTTGCTTTTTGACTTTACAGAGGCTTACACTTATGAGATTGTCGTGAGTTTCAGAAGAGACTTAGGACTTCGAACTACCAAATTGTGATCAGACTGAGAAGGACTATAGGGACTTCTGAACTTGGGCTAAATGCATTTTGCATTATGGTATTGCCATGAGCCTATGAGGGCCTGGGGTGTGGAATGTAGTGGCTTGAATGAGAATGGTTCTCATAGGCTCATACATTAAAATAATAGTTGCCGGAACTGTTTGGGGGAGGTTTAGGAGGTGTGTCCTAGTTGGAGGAGGTAGTTTCAAAAGACTGGAATTATTGCCAGTGTCTCACTCACTGCCTCCTACTTGTGGGTCATAATGAAAGCTCTCAGCTGTTCTTGCTGCCATGCCTTTACTCCACCATCATGAACTCTAACCTTCTGGAACGGTAAGCCCAAACTAAACCTTTCCTTCTATAAGTTGCTTTGATTATGGTGTCTTATCACATCAATAGAAAATTAAGACAATATGTATTTAATAACATTGATAATAAAAAAAAAATAGACTTTCAATTTGGGAGTAGCGAGCAGTGGAGGTTTAGAGGGAGAGTACTTAGGAGAGGCTGAATAGAGAAATGGGAAAGAGAAAGTGGCACAATTCTATCTGAATTAAAAATGTGGCCAGGCAGTGGTGGTGTGTGCCTTAAATTCCAGCACTTGGGAGGCAGAGACAGGCAAATCTCTGAGTTTATAGAGCAAGTTCCAGGACAGCTAGAGCTACTACACATAGAAACCTTATCTTGGAAAAAATAGTGCTTTAGAAATCCAAAGCAATAAAATTAAGAATGAAAAAACAAAACAAAAGAGCAAGCCTCCTTCCTTCTTTAAGGTGCTTGTCTCACATTTGGGCACAGCTACAAAAACAAACAACCAAAAAAAGAAACACACCGTAAAACAAACAAAAAAATAAAACAAACAAAACAAAGACAAACAAGCAAAAAAAAAAAATGTCTAACATTCAGCAGCGTTGCATTCCCTCTGGAAGCTGCAAGGACATCAGCTTTCTCCCTCTTTCCACTTTCTAGAAGCATTCCTAGCCCTTGGTTCCTCCATCCATTTCCAATCTCTATCACTGTGAAACCTGAGTCTGGATGATGTCTTAACCTAATTCAGCAGACAATCACTGATAGGCCCCAGAAATGCTGGTCATTTAACCTGGAAGAAACCCTGTGCCTCTTTCCTCCCTGAAGCATGCTATAAAATAACTCTCTTCTCCCCCAAAGAGCCTCTTGTGTCAGGTTCCTTTCTACTAAAGAGTCTGTTTTATTACGCTTTCAATGTTTCTCATCACATCAGGTAATATCTTTAGTTTCCCACAGTCTCTGGGAGAGCACTGCTCAGTTTATCACAACTGGGTGGGCAGGTTTCTGCCTGTACACTAGATCATAATGTTCTAAGTCCCAGTATTCAACAAAGGAGGAAATACTGATGTAGATCCAGTGATTGTAAGAAATGCAAGGACATTGCAACAGTTCCCTAGTCACAAACCCATAGTAACCCACGCTAAGTGATCTCAGTTTATCTCATGCTATGTGCTAATGCAGCCTCAGAGCCCTCCACACAGATTCATCAGAATATTAGTTGATTACAGGTAGCATATGAGTGTAACGTTTTATCACTCCTCATAAATCCACTTTTAAAAGAATAATAATCAAACTGGGCAGTGGTGGCACATGCCTTTAATCCCAACCCTAAGGAAGCAGAGGCAGGTGGATCTCTGTGAGTTTGAGTGCAGCCTGGCCTACTGAGTGAGTTTCAGAACAGTCTGGAACAAAACTAACTAACTAACTAAATAATAATAATAATAAATAGTAATAATAATAACAGCCAAAAAGTGTTGAAATTAAACAGAAGTACTATTATTACAAACTTGATATTTCTCCATAGAAGCATGAGAGAAGCTATTTCATCCCACACTGTACAGACTTGGATGTGCATTCTTGCAGTCAGGTAAATATGTAAAATTTTCCAAAATAATTCAAATTTTGAAAAGTACAGCCTTTCAGGAGTGATAAGTAGACTCGGCTGAGGGAAAAGGTGGGTAATGTTAAAGCAGTCTGAAGTGCTTTGGTCACCTTTACTTGAGGAAAAACAAATTAGTGAAATATTAGAACAGATGAAATGCCCCAGAGCAAAGTCCTTAAATAACATGTAAATTAGGTTTTTACCTCAATTACTGAGTTAATGGTTCAGTAATCTGGTTAAGGCTTAAAGGTCACGAATACGCCCAGAGTCTAGCCAGTCTGTAATATGTGGCATATGTGTTCTCTGAGAACAGAAGATTTGTAGAGGAACCTATTTTGTAATTTGATGATGTAAACTTGAAGGTTTTATAATTGTGATGTTTTTACACACAGGTTCCCTATGTTATAAATACTGAAAATATTTACAGTTAAAAATGTGAGATACTTGTGAGTTTGGTACTATGAAATGCTTCCTAGGAACTGTTCAGGAAGTAAAAACAGAAAACCAAGATTTGTAGTCAGAGTAGCAATGCAATTGGTGGTGAAAAAGCATAATCTTACTAAGATAAGGTGGTAAGTTGGCAAAAGTATTAGGTAGGAGTTATCTCTGGAGACACTGATCAATGAGCCTCAAGGTGACAATAGGCTCTACATACAAACAATAAGCTCTAAAGGTAGGGGTGTGTGTGTGTGTGTGTGTGTGTGTGTGTGTGTGTGTGTCTGTGTGTTCAAATAGCATTATATACATGTACGGAATTCTCAGTAAAAATATTATTTTAACAAAGAAAACTGAACTTCAGATCTTAATTTTCTTTGATGATGTGAAGGATAACATAATATTTTAACATAAAATTATACTCTAGAAAAAATAGTTTTTCCAAAGCTGTGGGTGATTGGAAGTAATTTGGTACTTTGGAAAATTCACCAAGGTAACAACATACTTATTAATACACACTGTATGTAACAAAGAATTTATACTATCTCCTATTCTTTTGTCCTTCTATCCACCCATAACAAAATATGTTGAATTGTTATGTAACTATAGCAACAATGTAACTCAGAGCAACAAAGAAAGTATTGTTTTAATATGCAGTTGATCTTCATTATCCTTGATGAATCTCTTTCATATAGAACAATCTGTCAATTGTGTATTATTGACTACTAAAATATATGTCTAATGACAGTTCTTAGTAGGAGATATACTGTTATCAGAATAACATTAGATCACTTTATTTTGGTCATATTCCTCCACCCCTACCCAGTAACTGCTCCCAGATCCACCTCCTGGGTTGATCTTGTACTGGTCTTGTACAGACAGCCACAGCCTCTGTGGGTTCCAAGTGAAGAAGCTGGTCATGTCCAGAAGACACTGATACACCAAGCTTCTCCCAGATCTCTAGACTCTGATTTTTGTGTTCTGTCTTCTGAGAGGATCCTTGGGATTATATTTGTTTCTTCAATCAGAATTATGAATTGTAACAAAGTCTACAGGGCCCACACCGAAGAGTAACCAGCCAATACAACCTGAAGTAGAAAGATGAGAGAGGGTAGGAGAGACAGAGACAAAGACACAGAGAGACTGAGAGACAGAAAGGCAGACAGAGCAAGGACTACATATAGGGTGGTAGGGTTGATCTGGGTGGAGATGAAGGTGAATGTTTTAACAAAACACATTGTATGAAATTCTCAAAAAAAGTTTTAATCTTTTTAAATGAAATTAAATTTAAAAATAAGGTTCAAAGTAGAGCCATTTACGACTCAAAACTATAAAATTCACACCACATAGTTGAATGTTACATATACAAAAGAGAATTAATTATTTATTCATTAAAAATCAATGAATGTTAGACAAACAAAAATGACCGGAGAATAGAATACCCTTCAAGGCATGACTGCCCACGGGCACTTTCTGTAATTTAAACACAGGTAAGCCCAATCATTTTGAAGCCAACTTAAGGAATTCGCAGATTCTATTATAATTCCCTCCTGTTCTTGGCCTCTAACACCTGACATCAATGGTCATTACTCAGCAGGACTGCTGCTGCAAATAGACTAAGTGGTTCCCAGTACTCCTGTTTCTAATCAACAAAAGAGGGTTTGTAAAAGAGCTACTTCAAAGAAGACAATCAATTATGCGTGCAAATACAATTATCATGTGATAATTATTCTTCAGCTTCTTATGTTTACAATAACAACCACTTCTGGCATTATTTTGTGTCATCTACATTATTGCTTAGTGAGTAAGAAGAAAATATTGTCATTTGTAATACAAAAAAATAAAAATAAAATAAATTATCCAAATGTGCTTTACCAGTTAGGAAAGATTAGATAATTTTATATAAACTTCTCTTGTTAAAAAACAGCATACATAATTTTTAAATAAAATTACAGGAATATTACAAATAAAAAATTTAGGGACAGAAAAATCAAATGAATGAAATATTGACAGCCTTTTAGAAATTAACTGTTGCAAATGTGCTTTAAAAAAATGACACATATACACCAGTCTTTAGATATTGAAATTGTCAATAAAGAATACGGAACAAAAATGTGCTTATGACGTTCTAAGTGAAAAGACTTAGAGGGGTTGGAGAGATGGTTCCGAGGTTGAGAGCACTGATTGATCTTCCAGAGGACCAGGATTCAATTCCCAGGCCCACCTAGCAGCTCACAACTGTCTGTAACTCCAGTTCTGGGGATACCAATACCCTCACACAGACATTCATGCAGGCAAAACAGTAATGCACATAAAATAATAATATTAAATGTAAATTAAAAAAAGAAAAATAAGTTTGAAGTTCTGAAATACAACATGGAATGAAAACAATGGCAACCCTGGCTTAGAATTTTTAGAAATTAAAAACATAAAATTGGTGAAAGAAAGTTAGAAATTGATAGATGGCTTGATCTAGAGATGTTAAACACTCTAAGAGATAAATACACACTGGGGAAATCACAGCAAAGGCAAAGCAGTATCAAGGAACCTGAAATTCTTGGAATCAGAATTAAGAGAGAAATGAAGTGTTGAATCATTAGAGAGGCTTCCTCCAGCAGCTGAGGAGAACAGATGCAGAGGCCCAGGGCTGAACATTGAGGGACACCAGACTGAACTTAGGGAACCACAATGAAGGTGGGGAGGGAAGATTGCAGGGACCTGAAGAGTTGAGGACACCAGGAGAACACACTCAACAGAGTCAACCTTCATCAGACAAACTTTTCTCTCCTTGCAGCATGTGCCACATGAGGACCTTTGATTAGATTATTAAAACCAAGATATAAAACCTCTGGTACAGTAGCAAGTGCGTGTAAATCCAGCACCAGGGAGGCAGAGACAGAAGGATCCCTGGAGCTCACTGGACAGGCAATCAAATTATATCAATGAGCTTCAGGGCTAGTGAAAGACCTTATCTCATAAAATACAAAGAGCCTTTGAAGAAGAAACCTAAAATTTATTACTGATATTCACATACATGCACGCATGTTTATACGTGCGCATACACACACACACACACACACACACACACACACACACACACAATATAAAGTCTCTAATGACAGGAGATGTTGAATCTACCTTTGTTTTATTTATCATATAAAATATAAAGTCAGAAAAAAAAATCCAGGCAGTGGTGCCTTTAATCCCAGCACTCAGAGGTTGAGGCAGGTGGATCTCTGGAGTTAGAGGCCAGCCTGGTCCACAGAGTGGGTTCCAGGACAGTCAGAGTTACAACACAGAAACCCTGCCTGGAAAAACCTGTACACACACACACACACACACACACACACACACACATATATGGTCAGATTAATAGTGGAAGTCAAATACATGGGAAAATGAATGACAGGCATTATTGACTAAATTATTATTTAATGTCCCTATGTAGTAAGGAGAGTAATAGACGTTACCAAGTAGAATGCTGTGCATAGGGAGCCTTGCAGTCTACTCACAGGACTAACTCACATCAACCCTCTGATCTTGATACTTTCCAGTACCTGTCAGCAGTTATTTCATTTTGATCCCATCCAGACTTTATGAGTGAGATTTGTTGGAGGCCACCTCACATGTGTCCATCACTCGATGTGCATAAGAAGATCAGGTTTAAAACTCTTGCATATTTTGACTATTTGTCATAAACTACATCTACTTTACCTGTTTCTTTAACAAGGTATGAACATAAATTTAATTCCACTTCTAACCCAGTGATGAATCAAATTGATGCCACAGACCATATTTTATTTATGCCTGATTCTCAGGAAAATTTTAATTCGTTGAATTAATCATTGGCTCTTGAAAATAAAATGGGAAACTTAAAGTATAATTAACATTTTCAATAAAAGCAGTAAGCATGCACTTATATTAATTAGAACCAAGAGCACACCCATGCTTCTACTTTCTAGGAAATGCCAGCCGTATTCCACCAGTGGACTGGAAAGCAGCTAATTCAATAGTTTAAGCTACAGAAAAAACAATCAAGTCTGCAGTATTATCTTCATAACTGTTTCATATGCTTAAAGGCATATCGGATTCTGGATAAACAGCCAAATTAGCATACACGCAGGCTGTCTCTACCATCAGATGACTTAATCCAGTACTGAGGACTCATGAAAGAGAAAAAACACAACAGGTACAATGAATCCTATCTTCTTCCATGAAACATCTGGAAGAAGGAACACATTGTGGTTCAAATCTCACATAGATTTACTATCTGCTTCATCATAAAAGCCCTAAATGACAACATATTCAGGATCACTTACAGGGAATAAACACAAATTTCCATCTGGGTATACCCTGCCCCAGTGAGATGTGTTTATCTAGTAACTCAGGTGTTTCCACTTGTCAGAGACTTTTGTATTTCCATATTTTAAAAATATTACAAAATACTGTCTTCCTTAGCACGCCATTTTAAGGATCCTCTAATATGCTATATGTCACATACTGATTTCTTCATTGATAGTGCGGATTGGTAATAATGACCCCACTACACCTCTGTTTTGTAAAGAACAGGACACGTGGGTAGGATTTAGGTCAGTACTAATAGTTAAGCATGGCAGTTATAATTAGCTTTATTTTTGAGTGAATTGTTGTCCCTAATCAACACAAAGAGAAAAGAATTGAATTTTGGAGACAGAATCACCAAATGTTGGCTCACTAAGGTTGAAAGGAGTGCAAATGAATATATACTTGATGGAGAACTTTTCTGAAAAATCCTTTCCTTCACATTCAGAAATGTATAAACTACATGAACTGCAGCAATGAAAACACACACTGACAGGCCTGTGATCCCAGCCCCATGGGAAAATATGGGGGCTGCAGGTTCAGGGCGTTTCTGGACAACAGAGTAAGTTTAAGTACAGCCTGGCAGCTTTGTAAGAGACTATATTGGGGGGGGGCACTAGGGAATATATCTTGTGGTAGTGTTTATCTAACAAGTACAAGGCTTTGTGGCTTAAGTTCAGCTTCAAGAACCACAGCTAAAAATCAGCTGATCTAAAGCAAAGCACATGGTCCAGAAATGACAAGCGTATCAGAGAATACTTGAATATTTTAATCCACCGATTTAAAGTGAATATTGCTTGAGTGGTCTATGGCTGTCTGCATCAGATGGGAGGGCTCTGTGGACCTCATATAGTATGTGGACCTCAGTATAGTGGGCGACACCATAGAAGCTGCAGATTACAGTCACCTGAACACAGAAGCTCAAAATCTACAAATAGACACAGGGTGATTTGGGACAAATTCTGCAACATTTAAAAAGACTCAGATGCTTCCCTAGCAATAATTCTGACCATCACCCTTTCCGTGAAGGGTAGCCCATGGGCTACATGGAGTAGTTCCTGGAAAATCACATCTTTATATTATCAACACTGGAAACCGGAAAGATGAAGGCATGGCTACTGGCCCCATGAGCCGAAAAGACAAATCCCTCTGTATTCTTTCCCACATTAAATACACTTCTGTTTCTGGCTCCTTGCTACAGAACATAGTTCGAAGTACCACCTTTGTCTCCTACTAGCTCATAGCTTTACTTTTAAAATAATACAAAGCAACTGAACTCCAAACTAAGTGGGTTAACATGGAAAATTCTAAATGTTGGTGGCAATTTGAGTCATCGTATTTAAACTTGATAGAATTTTGGACAAAGCTTATGAGACATTGAGAATTGTAGTGGTCTAGGGAAATACAGAGTGGGGAGGGGTGGGATAGGAAGAACAGCTAAGAAGATTGTTCATTATATCAATGGGTGTGGCCGTTCGAAACATAGCCTCATAGAGTAAGAACATAGAGGGTTATTAAATTTCTGTATGATTTATTATATATGAGATATATCAATCTCTAGACATCATATACAACACAATATGAGCCTTTCTTGAAAATTAAAGCAGTATTTCATATATAGCTGAATAAAAGGCTTATGACAAATGAAAAATGTTCTATGAAATAGGGAAATGTATGTTGAAGATTTGATTATTTGATGCATAGGGAGACATGACCAATAATTTCACTGGTTTTCTAGTATTAACATATGAATTTAGTTAACTGCTATTTTACAGCACATTTCTAAAATAGTGACATTTTGTAAACTCAATACATAGGCAAAAAAAGAAAAATGGGGCACAAATCATCTATCTCTTGGATTCCAAAAATTGAACACAGCTGTGCTTCTAGATTTATGTCCTCATTTATGGTGTATCCTTTAAATTTTCCAGATATGTCCCTTTGTGATTTCTAACCAAGAGCTCATTATTAAATAACGAGGCAAAAAACGACAATAACAGTTTGATAACTTACACATGCCTCTGGAATAGTACAGCGAGAACAATGGGAATGAGATTATTAGAAGACATTCTTACAGAATTCTCCATCTGTTCTGAAACACGCACACTAAACTGAAGAATCTCCCAGCATGCAAAGTGAGCCAGAGAAAGTAGGCTGTGCAATTCTAGCAATGTTGGCAAACCCTGTTATGAAATCAAGTTGACTGTTTACAAACAGGAGCGTTACTCTGAGTCAACAGAACAACATCACATAGAGGGAATGCATTTCACAGACAAAGGGGATTTACTTGGATTCATATAACATCTTCATATTTGAAAATATTTTCAAAAATAACAATATTTTAAACAACTAAGATAAATTTCTCGCCCAGCTGGCTCAAATCTAGACTCCACACTATCATATTACAAAACCAATAGCTAAAACTACAGTTCATTCTGTCTTATGATTAAGGGCACTGTCTAGGAAGGCATGCTAATTAATTAATTGATAATGATTTTGCTCTATGACACAGATTAGACAATACTTACTGCACTAATAATCTGAAAGTCACAGGGCTAATTTGGATCAATCTAATCATACCTGTGACGTGGACCCTGAATTTAGGGAAAGAAACGGACATGATCATTTAACAATCATTTACTTACATGTAGTGTAAGGCACACAAGATTCATTTAGACTTAAAAGAATACTGTGAAAGAAACAAAATTCTGAGAGTTTTAACTACAAAGCATCACCTTCTCATTTCTCAGGGTTTTCATTTTGTACCAGTGTTAAATATCTTTTTAGATTTGTATAGGGAGATTTTGAAAGTTATATATCTCATAATATGTAAAAAGAAATCGAATCACATGAAGTGTCTGAATTATTCTATCTCACTGTGACATGTGTTTCCTTTATTCTGTAAGTATATGGTTTTTTGTTTGTTTGTTTGTCAGGCAATAAATTGCCTATAGTGATTTTGGTCCATGCATCTGTATCTAGTTGATAGTTGACTGGCTATTGACTGATGTAGGCTGCTCTGGGCTATATGCATTCATTCTGTGTCTTATCTCTCAGAAAGTTGAGTGTTATTGGGTTTATGTCATTACAGTAAAGGCCTTTTCAAGCCCCTAATATCATATCTAATAAATTCTCATTGGCTGAAACAAGGACTCAGAGCCAAGATTTGGTGCAGACCAACACACCCATGGAATGTGATGTAAGTTCACACTGTAACTATTCTGTATCCACTCACTTTGCAAGGAATGGTGATATAAACTATAGAAAGTTGGATTTGGAATCAGATGAAAGGTTAGGCAATGACCCAATGAAAAAGAAACAGGCTTAGGAGCAAGTCTATGTAAACAAGAACTAAGAGTGTGTACCAGGTAGAATTTGTACAGAAGAAGTAAACGAAAAATGGCATCTGGCAAGCAGGGTTAATTTGAATCCACAAGCTGAGTTCTGCTGTTCCTGATTCACCACTGAAGATAACAGCAAGACTTCCCAAAGTAAACTTTATCACAACAGTCCTACCTGAAAGTATACCTCCAGAGAGCCAGGAGAAAAACCTGTAGAGCACAAATCAAACACAATCTATCACATTATTCTTAATTCAAAATCTACTGAAAAATGTCATTGCATCATCCCAATATTAGACCCTAAATCCGTAAATTATAATTCATAGGTACAGCTTAAACAAACCTGGAATGGAAACAGAATTTTATTTTGCTGTCCCATATTTTAACCTTTTTATTACATTTAAAAGCACTCTGAGAAAAATTTTCTCTAAATCACTACCATCATTATAAATTATCCTTACAAAATGAGGCACAATTTGGATAAAGTTCCCATATCAAATTGACTAGATCCGAATATGTCTGCCATTTCCTAGGCAAAGGCCACTGTTAACATTTTTCCTTTTAATAGAATCTTGCTATGCTACCCAGGTTGGCCTCAACTCAGAGTGCTATAGGATTGCAGGTGTTTACACATTCACACCACATATGGCTACCATCATTGTCTTAAATTTTACCATATTTTTTAGAGTGTAGAAGAAGAGCCTGCAAACAAGTGTTTGCAGTGTTAAAGTTTGAGTGTTAAAGTAGATGCACAATTGTGTTAGCATACCACACAACACATAATATACAACAATAACTACTATTCATGAATTACTCAATGAGTACTATAATTTCATATCCATAAATATCAGTATAATTTCAGAAGGACTTAACTGAAAGGTAAAAATAAAGCAGTCGATAAATCTAATCGATAATATAAACAAATGAGTAAGATAGTCAAAAGAGTCACAAAGATCTACTAAAATCTGTATTTGAAATGGGGCACAGCTTGGATGCATGCTAGAGAGACAACAAGAAAAAGGAAATTAAGGGCAGAGATCCAATTCCTTAAAAATTATTATTTTCATTTAAAAATGTATTTTTTAGTTTTGAAGTCAAGTAATTACTTCAGTATCCTCATAATTTAGAATTAAAAACATGTTATTTCTCAATAGAAGTATTTTAAAAAAATGACATGATTCAAGCATTCAGCTATTAAAAGAACAAAAGCTTTAAATACATGCCTGAATATGTGTATGTGTGTTTGTGTGTGTGTGTGTGTGTGTGTGTGTGTGTGTGTGTGCGTGTGTGTGTTAGCATTGCTGGGATGGCATTCAGAGCCATGCACATGCTGGACAACTGTACTACTACATCTACATCCCTAAACCTTGGTTTGTGAGAAAAGATCTCACAGTACTAATCTTGAATTTGGTATCTGTCTGCTACTGCCTTCTGAATGGGAGGCCCAAGCTACCAATCTAAAAATAAATTTTTTTTAATAAAAAAAAACAAAACAACATTACAGTGTTTGTTTAGGGAGAATACTAGTCTTGGATTCAATTTTAAAAACAAAAGAAAATGAACAAACAATAAGAACCACCTGAACATGCTGACTCATAATTCTAATTCCTGAATTTAGGAGATTTCTGTGACAAAGTCCCAAGTTTGCAGTCAACAGAGGTTACATATGGAGTTCCAGGACTGCCTGGGCTACACATCATGGCTATATCGCTAAAAAAAAAAAAAGAAAGAAAGAAACAACATACAAATGAGCCACACTTATTAGCTGTTATCATATTCAACTAATTAGTTGGTTACTTGATTTTTAATGGAATTAAATGTTAATTTGGGTTGAACATTAGTTCTATCATGTATATTTTAATTTTGAATAGTCAAAACTGTCATTTCTATACTTATACCAAACAGACAGATGCAAAGATGACAAATGTCACCACACTTCCTTATCAGAGTTCCACCAGGCTTACTCACTGAGACAGTCATGTGAGTTTACAGGGTAAATAAGCAGCCTCTGGAAGGGCTGGGGGACAGCTAAGCCTCTGGGCTTAGCCTTTAGAAGTTTTGGTTAACTCACTCCTTGTTGTTCAACCATTAGGCCTGGATCTCTCTCATGGAGTTTTGGTAGATGATATTCCACAGCCTGTTATCCAAATCACAGTATCACCCACTGTGTCCCCAACATACATATTGCATGCACACAGCTCCCTTCACTCAGAACTCTGTAGTGTGTTACAGCAGCTGGAGATGGACAAGATAGTTTTTTTTCAGCCACATTAGCAGAAAGGCCCTGCAATGGCTTTAGACTCAACCAATGCATTCCATCTTCTGTTCTTGCTCAGTCTGTTGAGAGCAATCTTCATCCTAACAAAAACGCTAGAATTCCATTACCTACACTTGCATCTTTATAGTAATGAAATTTCCTCTGGTTAAGTCCTTCTTCCCCTTCTCTATCAAAATCTCTCTGGACTTTCAGGAGACATTCAGACACATCTTATTCCTAACATATTCCTACTACTGATGAAACTTTCTGGCCAAGATGCTCTTATCTGATTTTTTAGTATTGAAACTTCTCAGGATTTTAATTACACTCCTAACAGTGATATACATATGTTAGGAGCTGATCTTTAGCCACACACTCATCTGCATACTCATGTCATCTTTATTTAGCTAGGTCTTAGTACTTCAGTATCTTGGTGCTATTTGCTGGCAGCACACAGTGTAACACTATGCACCATCCACAGTGTATGACATACTATTAATTCCTATATATTTATATATGACCTCTCCAAAGTTACCTGATTCAACAAGTGTCAGATGATTGTTTCACAGCTAGGTGAGGTTCAAAGACTTATTAATGAAGTGCCAGCATTCTCCACTCTCCAATTCTGCTGGGTGTTCATTTCCTAGGTTATAAGGTTGTTATGTATTCCTGAAATATGACTGACATTAATGATTACCATTTCTAAGAAAAGAGTATTAAAACATATAGTCAATAAATTACATAATTCCCACTATAATAAAAATAGCAAGAATCTAGCATTTAGGAAGGTATTTTACAGATATATCTGTAAAATCTATTCTCATTTACCAACTTGAATTGTCATTATGTTTTTACCAAGACAAAGGCATATTCAAAGGAAATCAAGGAATGTTTATGATTGAAATTATGATGATTAAGTCAGTTTAATTCGTAGCATAGAAAACCTGAACAGATTTGTGGTAATCAGTGGTACTAAAGCAGTAACAAGAAGTATCTTGTCAAAGCAAAATTTATGAACATAATGCTTCACAGCTGAGTTCTCATAAACAATTTCAGCACTAATAAGAATTCTTAGGCTATTCAAGTAATTGGAAAGGAGAGAATTCTTTCAAACTCATTCTAGTAAGGCCATCAAGATATGATTCCAAAGTCACATTAGGACACTCAAAGAAATAAAAGCTGTAAACCTATATACTTGGACACACATGAAAAAGTTTTCAACCAAATAATAGAATATTGAATTCAGTAACACATTAAAATATTCTCCATGACTCAGTGCAATTCATCTCTGGAATTTGAGAATGTCTCAATATATCTCTCCTTCAAATACATAAACAAGATGTGCATGCCCACTATCCTAGTTGGGTTTCTGTTGCTGTCATAAAATACTGACCAAACTATTACCAATACTAAACATAGAGAATAGACTTGAACTCACTGGCACAGGAAAAGACTTTCTTAACAGAACACCAGTAGTGTAAGCACTAAGAACAACAATTAATAAATAGCAATTTCAAGAAATTGAAAGGCTTTTGCATGGCAAAGCACAGCATCATTTGGGAAAAGCAACAACCTAGAGAAAACAGCACCTAGGAAAAATAGTGGCTTTTGTTTGTTTGTTTCTTTGTTTGTTTGTCTTTACCAACTACATATCTAATAGAGGGCTAATATCCAAATTTCTAAGAAAATAAAAAGAAACTGGATATAAATATAACAAATAATCAAAATAAAAAGGAGTCCAGATCTAAAACAGAGAATTCTCAAAAGAGAAAATTCAAAAGGCTGAGGAAGATTCAAAGATATTCTCAACATCCTTAGTTATTAGAGAAATGCAAATCAAAACTACAATGAGGTTTCATCGTATACCTTTTAGAATAGCAAAGACCAGTGAAACAAATGGCAGTTCATGTTGGCAAGGATGTGGAGTAAGGGAACACTCATCCATTGCTGGTGAGACTTTTACAGCCACGATGGAAATCAACGTAGTGGTCCCTCAGGAAGATGGGAATCAATGTACTTCAAGATCCAGCTATACCTTTCTTGAGCATATACCAAAAGGATGCTTCATTCTACCATAGACACCTTGGTCAACAGTGTTCATTGCTGCTATATCCGTAATAGCCAGAAATTGGAAATAACCAAGATGGCCATCAACAGATAAATGGATAAAGAAAATGTCATACATGTACACAATGGAATATTAATCAGCTGTTAAAAATGAAATCATGAATTTCAAATGTAAATGGACAGAACTAGGAAAAAATCATCCTGAGTGAGGTAACCCAGACCCAGCAGACAAACATGGCATGTATTTGCTTATGTGGATATTTTCTGGTAAGTTAATGATAACCAAGCTACAAACCACAGAACCATGGAGGTTATCTATAGAGTAAATATCTTGGATGGGAAGAAAGATCTCCCTAAGAAAAAGAAGGAGAATAGGTAGATATGGATGGGCAGGGGCAGGGCTAGAACAGGAGGATCAGACAGGGAGGAAATACTGAGAGAGTCAACGAAAACTAAGGGCATTCGAGGGGGAGAATATAAACCTAGTACATTAGAATATAAATAAAGTCACCAAATAACAGGGAACACAGAGCCACAACTACATATTTCTTGTCACCAAATAAAGATTTCAGTACTGGGAATGGGTTACATCTATTTAAGTTGGCCAAAAGTATCCCATTTGAATACCCAAACAGCAGCCCCAAACAATACAGGTTGCTGCTAGGATATAGATGCTCTCTACAAACTGATATCAAGGACCTAGTGCTGAAAACAACATCTACACAACTCATTGAAAATAGAGAGTACAAGAACTTGAGAATAGATACCCAGAGCCCTAGGGTGCAACCAAATACAACTGGATTACTAAGGAACATAGCAATAAAATGACTCCTAATGACTTTCTGCTATACTCAAAGATTAGTGCGTTGCTCAGCCATCATCAGAGAAGCCTCTTCTTGCAGTAGATGGCAACAAATACAGAGATCCACAGCCAGGAAATAAGCAGAGAGTGAGAGACCTTGGAACACTCAGCCATAAATAGGATGTCTCCATCAAATCCCCTCAGGGGAACCCAGCAGAAGGAGGGACAGATAGAATGTGAGAGCCAGAGGGGATGGAGGACATCAAGGAAACAAAGCCTTCTAAACACAACAGGACCAATGCACTCATGAACTCACAGAGACTGAGGTGGCATGTACAGGACCTGTACCAGATGCAGTACTAGAGCTTAAAGGAGAAGTGGACACATGTCCCCATCCCAAACTCTGAAGCTATCTTCAATTGAGAACCACTTTCAAATGAAAATTTAATTTTCTTCCAGAGAGTCTCACTGTGGAAACAAACTACTCCTAAGTGTAGGCCATATGTCCAACAGAAGATGGCCAATAGAAAACAAACTCAACAGCATCTTTGGAGGCTCCTTGTCTCTTAATGTGGCATCAGGGCCTTTGCTCATTTCTCTTTCTTTTTTAAACTTTTATCATTTAAAATGGTTTCAGGTTATGTGTTTTTATAGGCATCCTGATGTCAATGTGTGGGTCTCTGTGTCTGCATCTGTTTCTTGTGCATTGTCTTCTGTTTGTTTTTTCCTTCTGATGTGTCTGTTTTTGTTTTATCTTATTTTATTTTATTATTATCCCTTTAGATGCCTGTTGGTTTCCTAATAAGAGACATCAAGGAGGTGGAGCAAAACTGAAGGGAATGTGGGGAGGAACTAGGAGGAGTGGGATGAGAAGAAACCATAATCAGGGTATCTTATGTGAGAAGAAAATTTAATTTTCAATAACCAAAAAAAAATTTACAGAATCAAAGTAAAACAAAACTATAAGTGTGTGAGGGGTTAAGTATTACAATATATAGGATCTGCTTATAAACATGATCCATAGTACTCCATAAATATGAATATTTTAATGTTATTAATGTAACATCTAAAATGAAATCTATTCTTAAATTATTTTACTCTCACTTATTTTTCCTTTTGAGGAGCAAGAATTGGGAACACAATCCATTTGTGTGTATATAATCTAACCTTATTGAAAGATACTCTTAACCATTCACAGTTATAAATTTTTTGTCCCTATCTTTTTTATTTGTCTATGGTGATGACGTTATTACAGATAAGGTCGGTTCTAAAATTGGCAAAATAGTTTCATCTCTTATGCCACCAATTTAATGATGAAGACACAACAAATTAATGTACGCTAGAAGGATATCCACAGCCATCTACATTCTGGTCCCTCGAAGATGGTGATGTTTTGCTAGAGTGGGTGTTTGCAATATGACCAAGTGCTAAAGTTTTAAGTCAATTCCATTTTAGCTTTAATAAACAGAGAAATGAAATCATGTTCCTTCAGTAACTTGCATTGGGAATGAAGATTTTTTATATCACAAATATAGGAAGCAAATTGATGTATTAAAATAGCTGTGACCTTGCCGGGTATAATTGCACAATCCAAATGCAGTCCTGTTCTAAACATGCTCACACTTGGAAAGTGTTACAGTTATTTCACCACTTATTTACCTTTTAAAAGAAAAGATAATACAATGTAAATTATTATCTAAATTTAGCATTTCTAATTAACCTTAATGCAAGTCAGCTCAAAATTTATCAACACTGCAGTGAATGAGGCAAACTCCGGCGTTGACTTTATGGGCTTCCCTCTTAGTAAATCAGAATTTAGAAATATCAATGCATTTTATTTTATACTTTGGCTAACTCAAGTTATTAGACAAAGACACCTCTTGATTAGAATGGAGTATTTAATGACATTCATTTTCAGAGGTTTTGAAGAGATAAGACAATTAGTAGGTAGTATATTTCTCTTTTGACAATACAGTTAGTTTAGAATTTCATAAATACTTTAAAGAAACTGTTTAAAGTTTTTGTCTTCAGTTCACATTTGAATCATGAACTTATTTCTCTTTTCCACGTTATATTACTATTCCTCTTAGAGCATTTTGTCATGACTTGTTGGAGAGTCTAATTAATCCATGTTAAAATTTCTTCCTTGCCTACACAAAGCAGTTTTCAGTAACATGTAGTGACTCTGGAGGTCTGATGATGTCACCATTTCCAGGGATCCCTGAGCAGAGCTTCTGGGTAGGTCATAGAGTTAGAGCAGTGACTCCTGTTCACTTTGGCCTTTATTGTTCCCAGATTCCAGTGATGAGAAAGTAAAAGCAGATAAGAGAAAGAAATATACTTTATATAAAAATAAAAAGCAGATACATTTGCTTCATTTGATTGTTCTTTTATAATTTGATGAATATATCTCATAACAACAGTTCTCAATATGTGGGTCCCGATCTCTTTGGGGGTCAAAACACAGGGGTCACCTAAGACCATCTGCATATCAGATATTTACATTATGATTCATAATTGTAGCAAAATTACAGTTATGAGGTAGCACCAAAAATAATTTTATGGGTGGAGATCAGCACAACATGGTGAACTGTGTTAGAGAGTCACAGCACTAGGAAGGTTGAGAACCACTGGTTAACAGAGACTTAATCATTTAAAGATAAAACTTGAACAAGACCAGTGCATGCTTTCTGTTTACTTCACAGGTTAGGATTGCAGAGACTGCCTTCGCAGTGGTGGCCTTCTACTGTGGCTGACGTTTACTAAGGAATACACCAATAGCTGCTCTTTGAGGTTAGTAGCTCTTTGGTTTGCTCAGTGGGTATTTGGAACATCTGGCCTGTGAATAGCCTTGATTAATTACTATTGGCTCTTGAATACTTTATATGTCATTATCTACCAGCCAGTCCTCATGACATGTAAGTATGAATAAATATCAATAAAAATTATGTAGATATGTGAATGTGTTCTATTTGTGTATGTATTTGTATACAAACAAATATAAATTTGTAAGTAAATACTTAAATATCAGTTATATGTGTACATAAATGTTATGTACTGTAAATATATTTATAGTTTTTCACCTTCTCATCCAAAGATATTTATACACATAAATCTACACATATTTACAGTATATATTATGTATTATATATTTTTTGCTTCTGTAGGTCTTCATCAAAGCTGTATTTTATCAAATATTTACTGAATACTTGCTAAGTTATATTAAAACCTCTCAATTTTCTGTTTTAAAAAGTTTTATTATAATTTTATATGTATGACTTTTTCTTTTCCCTTCTGGCATGGATTCGCACCAACTGCACAGGCCAGTAGAGGGTGCTGGATATCCTAGAACTGAAGATGACTGTGCGCTACCATGTCCTGCTGTGTTGTCTCTCCAGAATCATGAAATCTCTTATTTATTGTATTATAATAAAACTAAATTTTGTTCAGAGCTGTATTGGTGTAACTAACCCTCACAAAGTATTTCCAGCAACACTTACTTGGGGCATAACTTTTGAAACTTGCATGATTTGATGACTCTACATCATTCTTCCATTTTCGTGTGGTCCACTTTAATTCTCAATGTAAGGTCATAGAACCGTTCAAAACCAAAATATCTTTGGATAGAAAGGTGAAGGAGAAGGAAAGGACCATTTTGGAAAGCACCCTTGGCTATTTCAAGGTGTGCTCCTTGTTCCTGGATTAGATTATTAATCTGTGCTGATAGCTGTCTACGCAGTCAAGTTTTTTGTATCATTGACTGTTCTTAATTAAAGGTTTAAGATAAAATTTGTGCATTATGATTTATCAAGTGGAATGAAAAATCATTCTATAGCATTTTTAACTTTGAATTTCTGAATTAAATCTGGTGAATATTACAGTATAATTTCTCATTCTTATAAATATAGTCATTAAAATGTGATATATAGATAGATAGATAGATAGATAGATAGATAGATAGATAGATAGAGAAATTCAATGTCTTTCTTCCATTCAAAGAGAATCTAAAGGTTCTCAGCCTTGTGAAAAAAAAATAACAAGGAAGAACAGGGGAACTAAAAATAGTCAAGACATAATTTCCAACAGTTTGAAAAGCAATATCATTTGAAAAATAAAAATGTAACTTGCAACACTTGAATAAGAAGAACTAAAATCTACTTCGTATGAATTGTAATTTATCCATGAAAATTGTTATTGAATAATTTATGATTTATACAATGAACAGAGAGTGTGTAAGGTTTCTCATCTACTGAGATCACATGTTTCTGTCATGATTAACTGCTCTTACCTACTTCCCACTATACAGTACAGCTATATTTCTATGGTTACCAATATGATGTCGTCATAACTACATTAATAAACTACATTTGTACTTTTTACTTTTAAAAGTGAACGTAAGCAAGTAAAATATAAAAAGCAGATGAACATCACATATCATCTGAAGCCTTGAAACATTTCAGTGAGGCAAGAATGTACTACTGATTATACAGAAACAAAATGATACACAGTAAGAAAAATAATCGTTCAACGAAACTAAAGGAAAAGAGAAATTAAATTTTCCTATTGAAGAGGACTGGTCTTCAGATAAAGAGCTGAATGGCACTTGGAATACAGATGTATTCTCTGTAGAGGACTTCTGTTTTTTCTTTTTTCCTGTGATTAATCAGGTTTACAAGAGCTTGCTTCCTTTTCAGGGAATAAACTTAAAAGCTGATTGTTTATTGTAGTTGCCAAATAAATTCCATTACGGTCAAATGTTTAAGGAATAAATGCAGTGAAGATTTGCCATATTCTTGAGAACCCTGGGGTTTGCCACAAGCCATAGACCTCTAAGTTTTCAACCTCTCTGAAACACGTAAATATCAAGAATTCTTTCTAGTTTGTTGAGCCTTTTCTGTAACTATGAAGTGAAAAACTGCATCTTACTGAACTGAGAAATTCCTGGGAAATCATTTGTAGATGTCTTTAAAAATGTTTATAGAGACATTCAAGACAGCTTCACATGGTGCTCTTCCTGTTTTTACTTCCAATAATTGACAAATATTTTACTTCCTGTTGTTTTTTTTTTATCTTGATGAAATTTATGACCAGCTTCTTTGGTTTATTATGCAAGCATCTCATCTTCCTTCCTGTCTTAAGAAGCACTCAGACTTCAACAGAAAGTCTACATAAAAACATTATAGATTTTTATTTCTCCAATGAATAGCATGATATATATATATTTTCCCTACCAGTTCATATTTTATTAGTCGCAGAACTCAAGTTCTTTACACATTTTTGTTCTACTGTTTGGTAAAAAAAAAAAATGATTAGAGAGAAAAATGGACAGAAGCTCTAGAATTAAAGTAGCATGAAGGCTTTGTCAAGATTAAGGAAAAAGACATTAAACCATTCAAACTCTGAATAAAATGGCAAGTTTGTCAGGTCAGGGAAATACTGAAGGATGCTAAGCTTGGGATGTCAGAAAGAAAAACAACACAGGCTCATGACATCTCGGTATCATTAGAATGTTTTCAAATTTCTCAGCAGTCCTTATTGAAGACAGCTCTACTAACAGTCAGATTAAAAATCGTATCTAGATTGTCAAATAATATTCGTTTCCTAGCAACTGCTGTATATTCTAAGATATAAACCAGGTATGTACCTAAGCATGCTTGTGGACTCCACCAACAGTGGGAAAGGCAGGCTGAGAGTGGGCTGCACTCAGACCCCAGGAGCTCTGAGTGGCCCACGTGAACACTGGCTTTCTCATCCCATTGCTGATACTGATGCAATTCTTTTGATTAATGTTCAACTCAAAAATCTGACTCAAAACAAAACTTTATTTGGTAAAATAAATGTTTCTATTAAAATTATTAGCAATGTAACTCGTCTTCTCCAAATGATGACATAAATGACAAATTATTTAATCACATGCCTGGTGTTCCTAGACATTAAAGGGAAGTTTATCTATAATATGAGTCATAACAAAAATGGACAGACAACTTTATGTTGTTTATAACATATTGCACCATGCAATATGTAATAACTATTATATCAGCAATGCATGTATATGAATTTTGAATTAGTTTGAAAAGACTTAAGAACAATTGACCAAATTATTATTTCTTAAATTATTACAAATATAAAATTTCACTTTGCAGTCATTAGTACTGCAAATGCAATAAATGATGGGGGATTTCACCACTATTTAAAACAAAATAATCCTCTGACAGTGTTAATCCAATATAATATAAACAATGTAAGATTTGTGTTCATAATGCTAATTAATATATTAATTTAGTAAACCTTACAAACTATGAACAATGGACTTTCTCCTATCCACATAAGCATGTCTATTGTTGTGGTCCTTGTTCAGCTCAGGTGTACGTAATCATGCTGGTGAGACTTAATATGTATATTAAGAGACAATATCTCAAGGTAAACTCCCTGATACTCAGGCTCTTACAATCTTTCTGCTCCCATTTCCACAAGGTTCCCTGAGCCTTAGGTGCTGGAGTTGTTTCTGTAGATGTATCCATTGGTATTGAGCTCCACAACTTTGCATTGTTATTGGTTGTGGTCCTTGTAGAACAGCAGGCAACTAAGAAATGATGACAACAGAAGAAATAGTTTTACCTAGCGATGAGCACACTGACTGCTCTAATATCCAATAGTCAGTCCTTAAAATATACATACAAGTAACATAATGCAGACTGAGCAGGCTGTATTTAAGTATTTAGGAATACATAGTTATATGCATATATATGCATATGATAGTAATTAATGAAAAGTAAAGTCATGCATTTGAAAGAGAGCAAGGAGAGGTGTGTTGGCGGGTTTGGAGGAAGGACAGAGTAGAGAGAAATGATGTAAGAATACCATAATCTCAAATAAAATGAAGGAAATTAAAGTAATTATTAACATAATTTGTAATATTTACTTTTATTTCCACCAACTAATCATCTTCTGTCAGTCTGAGGGTCTGTACACCTACGTTCTGTATGTTACTGCAATGAATGAGGAATGACGACCGATGGCAATAATACATGAAGACGTAATGTGAAGATGAGCTTAAAGGACAAAATGGATAACATGCAATGATTTATTTTCACCAACCCTAACAACCATTATTTGAGAAATACACATTTCAGGATTTTTATGGAGAGATTCCTTCAGTTCACTTCAGTTCTATTTCTCTTATCGAGTGAAACAGCTCAAATAGACTATAGCATACATGCTTACAAAGCACACAGATCAAGATATCCTTGGACTCCTGATCTTCCTTGTGCTCAATTCCCAGCCATTATGTATATATTAGAAAAGCATAAATTACCAAAATGTTCCATATCTGAACCTATTTAATTTCATAACTTTAAAATTGAAACCATTCACCATAGATACATGTTGATGGCAAAATGTATTTTAATAGCTATTTGTCAAGATAAGATAATTCCCATGCTCATCAGTCTTTCTAAATGAGAGATCATTAATCTTTGATGGTGATGTAATAAACAAAATGACTTTGTTTAGCTATCTAAATTTTGTTTATCATCTTCCTGAGTTGTTAATCAAAGAATCTAATTTCTCTGGGCTCTAAAGAATTGGTGCTTTGAGCCTTTATTATTTCTTCATTCTATTTAATTGTAATCCTGTAACTTAATTTAATGTAATGTAAATACTCCCTTTGTTGTGGCAGTGCAAAATTTCTTGAAACAGTAACCCATTAAAGTATATTAAAAGTATTTATCATGATCCTCATGAGTACCAATAACACAGCAAATGGAAATGTGGGATATATAATTGCAAGAAATAATTCAGAAAAATGTCTTGCCATTTGTCTATGTAAAACAGCCAGAACAATGCTCATTAAAATGAAAACCTATTTTTCTAAAAGTAAAGTCCTAAAATTAGTCATTTATATCTATATCTAAAAATTAGAAGTAATTAAGCTTAATGGAATTTCTTCAAAATTTTATATTGTCAGTAATAACATATCTAATGAAAGAAATTTAATTTTGATAGATGCCTATCCCCGTTTCTTATCCATCAACACATACAGCAATGACAATAAGTTCTTTTTTAAAAGCCTGTGTTATTGATGATTTACAGTTGGTTGTCTTAGAAAACCAATTTTCAATTTTGTGCATCACTCCCAATCATTATTTTCTCAGGCAATAACTGTCATTTATTTCCTAAATCCATATTCTTAAGCTATATGATTCCATGAAAACAAGTTTAAGGATATTGATATCTTTCTATCTACAGAGGAATAGTTTATTATTACTTCGATAATTTTATTACAAGTATTATTTTTTTTATTTTTGGTGTTGGAGTTGGTAACAGGCTAAAGCACACACACAGAGGTCAGAAGGAGAAATTGTAAGAGTTGGCTCACTCCTTCCATCATTCAGGTTCCAGGTAACAGGCTTGGATTTGTCAGCTTTGATGTCAAAGCTCCTGCACTGAGCTATCTCACTGACCCTAGAAACTGAATTAGTGGTATCTTAATATCAATGAGTGCTATTACTATCAGTTTCAATAGTTTCTTTTTCACAACAAGACCAAGAGAAGATTCAGGCTTAGCCAAGCTTAGTCATTGGTTCACATTTCGTATGTATCCCCTCCCCTTTCACATTTATTTTTATTATTAGTATTAGTATTAGTTATGTTGTGATAATCCATTTTTTTTTATTGATCACTCCTGCCTTGTTCATCATGTTCTTCCCTACCATATTTCCCTAGAAAGAAAATTAGTATCTAAAATCTTAGCAAAAGTCAGATTTAAATGTATCAAGTATTGTTCACTGGTGCTGTTTCATGTATCTATTTTGGAGTTTAAATATTTGATATTCAATTACTGTCCTTGTTGATGATCAAAATGTCTTGTCATTGAATGGAAGGAGCTATTTCAAGATGAATCCTGATATCTAGGGTCCTCACTCTGAAACAGATTTCTTAACTTCTGTTATGACAAGATATTCCAAGCTCAAAGTGTCATTTGGTTCTCTTTTCTTTATCAAATGATACCTTCCTCACTTACTGACATGAATCGTGATGACTCAACATCCCTCATGACACTTTGCTTTTGCTGTAAAATATTCAGAAAGGACTCAAGTGACTAATCATTCCTGAGTGCCCGTGTTACCAACCATATAAAGGCTTTCGTATATAGTGGTTACTTAGGATGAATAAAACACTCCTGGATCATGTGATTGTAAGCAACCTGCCAATTTTCCATCCTAATTTCTGTCAAGGTCATCATTGAGAAAGTCAGGTATAAAAACACATGCTCTTTTACAAATGGCCTTGGATTCTTTTCTATTATATATACTAGTGATTTTTTAAAAATCTAATTTGTATTGGAATCTGATGATGTGTCTAAAACTTTGGCAAATTTTGCTAAGTACATGATATGCTCTTTATGTGTAGTATCAAAGCTTGGGTTTTTGTTCCAGGTTAATTTTTGTTTCCATTAGGAAGTTTTCCTTGTTCGATGTCTATGCTTTTTATAATTCTTATTTGGTGAGTGGTGTTTTCTTGTATTTTATATGCATGTGATGGAGATTAACAAATGACTACCCATTTTGAAAATGAACAGACCACTAAATACATTTTTTTCTGATGCAATTAAAATAGGAAGGATTGCTACTAGATGGCAATGGTTTCTAAAGGGAGAATAGGATTGAGGAACTTTATTACCATAAAGTTTGTAAAAGCATACAAAACTTGTAATAGCTATTTTTGTGGGAATATATTTTGAGTTTAATGATTAAATTGACTACTTAACAAATTATAAAAGCAAATGTGTGATGGGAAGATGAACATCCTTTATTTTGATAGCAAACCCCTTTATATTATTTGGAAACATATTATTTGGAAAAAAATTGAAGGCTGGAGAGTTAGTGGTCAGAGGTATCTACATTGTGACTAGAGAATTAGAATGGTAAGTTATACTCTCCCAGTCTCCAGGACCATCAGTGTCAAATTATGTTCACAAATCTCGGTGATGGAATGAACCCTGGGAGAACTCTGAAGCTGAACACACTGGGAACCAGCAGGGGGCATGGCAGGAGATGCTTCATGACACCCTCTGGTTTTCCTTCATCTGGCTGTTTCTGATTGATCACACTTTACAGAAAGTTAGTAAATAGCAAGCAGTGTCTCCCTGAGTCTGTGGGTATTCCATGCAATCCCTGAACCTGATGGGGTAGTTGTAAAAGATGCTAATTTGTAGCTTGATGAAGAGAAGATACTGGTCACACATGGAGGTAGCACTTCTGGTTGGCACTCAACATGGAAGACATTCTCATGATTCTGAGCATTTAGACTATAGGAACTGTGTTGATTATGGACAGTTAGTGCCAGAACTGAGTCAAACTATACTTTAACTAGTTGGTATCAGAGAACTGGGGAGCAGGAGTTCTTTTTCACATATCAGGAATCACAAAAAAGCTTGAGAATAACAGTATAAAATAAATAAGATATCTGTATTTCAAAACAAAACTACTGTCTACTTTTTCATTATTTATTTTTAAAATTAAAATATAATTTCAATATTCAGTTTTTAAAAACATTGTAAAAACAACAACAAAACACTAGATTTCAAAGAATATTGACCTTGGCAGGGCAAAATATGGATAGGAGGTAAGGGGTATTGCTAAGGCCTTTGTTTTTGTACTGTGTATTGCAATGAACATATTCAAGGACCCCATAAGACTATCTGCATGTAAGTTGTCATAGTTAACCCTATATTGATTGATTGGCAATCTGAAAATAAACTGTTAGTTTCTGTGGTGATGTAATACTATGATAAAAGTATGTCTTATATTCTAAGAGAGCAGAGTTTTTGCTGGACCTTATAGCAGAGTCATTGAGGTCATTTAAGACTATCCTACTGTGTACTCAGCCTGTTTGTTTAACTTGCATATAAGAGAACAATGTGACATCAACCTTATTTGCCTTAGATGTCCCATGTGCTAAACTTTTACAACTTTAAGCTAACATATATCAGTAACTGTAAGTTATGTACTCTTCAATGCCCCTGACCCAGAACAATGCATATGTGTCATTTTTCATAAAGCAGAAAACTTTCTAAAATCTACCCTTAAGATAAAAAACATCCAGTTATGAACATTGGTTGGTAAACAGTAATCTTCATAGTAATTTTTGTTGTCTGGATCAATTGGGATCAGTTAGAGCTAGTGACTTAATCCCTTGTAAAACTGTGAAAGTTTTATGTAAAGTAGCCCATTCGTTCCATATGCGATGCTTTCCGTGAAGTTTGGTAAAAAAGAAAGTAGAGCCCTTTGTTAGGGACCCCACCTCACATGCACACACACCCAAAGAATTCACAGAGACAGATTTAATAATTGGGCTTACAGGATTTAATAATTGGACTTACTATTGGTTAAATGACCCAAAGGGGAAGTATGTTTATTTCTTTCCTTAGTGCAACATGGATGAATTATTGGTAACTCAGAGTCAAACACTGATATGTTCAATCCACAAATGATCCTTGGTTCTTGCATAAGAGCAAATGAAAGAAGCTTCTGGCTGGTATTAGACCAGTTATGTGATGTACTCTAAATTTACCCAGATCCCTATGTTTTCTTACAATCCCACCATGTCTTTAAACCTTCTACTTCACCATCAAACTTGCTTATTTTGCTGGAATATGTCTAATTGTGTAGATGCATTCATAGTATCTTAAACTATTAACAGTGTTGTAGGAAATTGTTTGTCCAAATATTCTGCTTAATAGATTAATATTCAACTGCCAACTAATGATACCACTCTATATGGTAGAGTGTGAAAATTTGTCAGTGTCTGTGATAATTCCTAAGATCCTATTCTTTGTATATAAGTAGCACATCTTGACAAAGCAGAGATGTAGACATAACAATGCACATTTTGCTATTTTTTCCTATATCTTTAATTTTCTTTCTTCAGCAAAGAGCTGTTTGATTACTTAGGCAAGTGGATCTGGAAAAATCACATTCTTACAAAACTGAGTTTCACGGAGCTTAAAGAAATAACTGATCACGGATTACCTTAGAATCTTCATAAGCATAGAAAGAGTTCTCATGTTTTATGACTTATGAATACTAAGTATGTAATCATAAATCTGATAGCATGCATTGTAATATTAAATTAGCAAAGGATTGTAACTAAAATTTGAGTATGGCTCTGCCCAGAAAATATTTTCTGAACAAAAGTGGCGAGTATTGCTTCACAGTAATCTTTCAAATAATTTTAACACATTCCCTTCTCACCTAGCATCCTTTCAGATAACTGTTTCAAATATTTTCTAGCTGTTTAAATTAAAACTATTGTGAGTAAAAAAAGTCCAAGATATTTTTGAGTCAATTGTATTGTAAGGAATCATAGGAGGTTTAGAAGTTAATTTTTAATTCCCATTCAACAGGTCATAGAAGACAAATGTTCTCTATATTAATTATCTAAGCATGAAATGAATAAGCAAGTGGCTTGTTAGCATTCGGCTTCACTAACCCAGCACAAAGAAAAGATCAGAAGCCTAAGCTGCAAAGATAACGCCAAAGTGAAAGCGGCATATTAACAGACTTGTGGGTTTTCATACTAAACCCATCTCCAAGATTTCTGCATGAAGAGCCATTGCCAGAGATGCAAATCTCATGGATTATATCGACATAGATAACGTTCTATTAATATTATATGGAGGTATTGCATTTTCCTTATTTAAGTGAATATTCAAGTGTAGATATAATCTCCTTACAAAGAAATAAGTTTGAGTGAGAGAAAAAAAGATATTCTCAACAAGTCCTATAACTTCCACTAGTAATAAAATACTAAAATTAGAATCCCAACAAAGGACACACAGTAAAGCTCATGAAAATTGTTCAATCTCACAGCAGAGGAGAAGAGAAAGCAGCATATTTGTTGGAACAGCCACACATGATCATTCACCACTTAGCTGTCAGAGCTGAGAAGTAGGAAACCTGTTCCATTTTAGGATGCAAAGAAGATGAAGATTTCTACCCTCAAGTCTCCACTGCCCTAGTAATGAGACAGGGATCTTGCGGCATCTGTTCAAAGTCTGATGGAATTCTTTGGTGAATACTAGAACAACGCAATTCTCTACAGTATCAACTCTAGAATGAAAATCTTCAGAGAAGGTTAAATTTTTGTCTTGGTTATAGAATTTGAAAATGCCACCTCTAATTAACATGAATTTGGGAATCAATTTGGTATTCTATTTCAATGGATGCAGATGGCTTTATTAATCTAATGGGGACTCAAAATCATGAATATATCCCAAAGTCTGGGCTTCCTTACTCAGGGAATTGTTGAGAAAGTACTCTCTCAAATCTTTGTTTAAAAATGATTACTCCCAGATAAAATATGAGTAAGTTATAGTCTTTCCTAAAACAATACGTGCTAATAAACTATATCCCAAATCAGATCTCAAATATATAGCCAATACCTAAGGAGTGCCTTCTAACATTATCAGAAACTATCCTCATCATAAAGATAATAATATAAACATGAGATGCATATCCTTGTGTCTTACCTTTGGGTGAGTAATTCTTAAATTCTCTACCGTGAAATCTTATCCTCACACTAGGTATGCATAAATCTTTACATCAGTCTTATTTGTAGTAGCCCAAACTAGAAAGCAAATTGCTACTACAGAAGAATGTATAAGAAAGCTGTGGTGTAGTTATACAATAGAGTTCTCCCTGTGACCCACAAGAGCTATTGCTACTCAGAACAGCACAGGGAACTCAATGAAGACACACAGCAATGAGGTTATTGTGTGCTCTACTGAAATTAATTTAGGCCCTTCTAAAAGAAGCATAGAGGACTGCAACAGAACGCAGTTAAGTAATCACCCGGGACCTTCAGTAGAAGGGACAGATGGGAAGCATTTAAGATGAAAACAAAAGCCTTAGTCATGTTTCTGATAACACAAAATCATCATTGCGAGCAGCAGATTCTTCAGATGGTCAGTCTTAGTGGCTGTGAGATACAAAATTACCCATAGTGATGGAGTGAATATAGCAATATGATAACATAGTAAAACAAGTGATTAAAGGTAAATATTTGAGGAGATGGCTCAGTGAGTAGACTGCTTAGCACATAAACATGGTAACCCGAGTTCAGATCCCCTGGACCTAGAAACTGAGCTTCATAGCCAACATACAATATTTCAGAACCTGGTGGGCAGACAGGTGGATGCCCAGAGTCACACAGTCTAGCTTAAACAGCAAGCTCCAGTTTCAGTGAGACATCCTGTCTCAAACAATATGGTAGACATATTGGGGGAAGACACCATGTGCCTCCTCCATGGCCACACACATACACTAGCCTGCATACACTCATGCACACATCATACATGAGAGAGACAGAGACAGAGACAGAGACAGAGAGATCTATACAAAGTTAGCAGTAGAAGCTTCGGTTTGCAAATTGAACAATATATATATCATGTATAATGATTCCTCATTATATTTACGTGCTTACACTCCAATATGTTTTGAACAATTTTCTAACCTATAGAATTCTATAGTGATGAAATGAGAAAAACCTCTTCTTCAAAGAAGTCAACTATCATCTCTAGCAACAGAGGGTTTTCTGCAGAGCCTGTGCTGCTGACAAAGCTGGGGTGAACAGGAAGTGCTTGTCTAGCTGGTTATAGGCTCTCTGTTCCAGCACCCTTAGAACTAAGTGTTCAGCAATTCTATTACAAGGCACATATTGTCTGTGATTAACAGGAAAGAGGATAGATTGTGGTATTCTCAGAAATAAATCATATCTAAATTTTCAGGTCATAGCAGCCAGATCATGACAGGGAACTATTCAATTTACTGTCTTCCAGGAAATTTAAATTATTTCAGATTACTTATACTTTAAATATAAATTACATTTGAATTAATTGGAATTATTTTTAGTTACCTATTTTAGGTTTCATATGTTAAGGAATTATTTCTCTTATAGTTTTGATTCCTTGATACTAATCTCCTAGATAAAGCAAGCGAACATAAAACGTGTCTCTGTGTTTTGGGGGACCCTACAGTTAAACATCCCTGCAGTTTCCCAATTAACCAGCTGTCTCAGACAATTATATAGTACACCTTCACACAAAGAATGAACTCTATCTTCATGTTTTCTAAACTTAAGATTGAAAAGAGAATTGCTACATGTGTGATAATGTGTTGGCAGAGCAGATAAATGAAAACTAACAGCCAGCAACCACCCTGCCCGTACTGTGAAGCAAAAACTGGATGACTAATTCAATTGTGATATCCCAGGGTATGTTTAAATTAGAAGCAGGTGCTAGTCTGATGAAGATTTGTCTTCTGCATATTATGAAACATTCCTTGGGATAAGTAATAACAGTTATGAAAAAAAAAGTTTTCCTGAATTTTATTTTAGATTAGTTTTAAATAAAATATTCATAAAATATTTTAATAAAAATTCATATGATTAGAATCATGTAGTTATTAACTCATCCTAGTGTAGAGCCAGCCACATTATTTGGCATTATTTAACTTCTTTTATTAGTGGGAGTGACTATAGCAGCAGTTCTCAACCTTGGGGTTGTTTGACCCACCAAAAAGGTTGAATCTTCCACAGAGGTCGCCTAAGGCCATCTGCATATTACTTACATTATGATTCATAACCGCAGCAAAATTACAGTTATGAAGTTGCAGCAAAAATTATTTCGTGGGTCACCACAACATGAGGAACTGTATCAAAGGGTCGCAGAAATGTTGAGAACCACTGAACTGTATAAACTTTGATGAACTTGTAGTCATGGTACTGTCAATGTCATCAAGGACTGGAACATCTCTCAATCATTTGAGAAAATAAGGATTTTTGAGTATTATCAGTGTTTGAAACTGAAATTTTTATTTTTATTTTTGTTTGTGTGTGTGTATATAGGTGAGATATATGAGTATGTACTATATGCAACTTCAAATTTTCTAAATTTCAATTATTTACCTTTAAGATCCTTTTAGGGAAGGTAAGTATAAGGAAGACAATTAAGATGTGGCAAAATGTGCCATGAAAGTGTATCATGGTACACATACAATATTTTAAGACATACAGACTGCAAGCAAGGATGAGAAAATAGTTGAGGAACAAAGAAAAGGAAGCATCAGTCACAAGGCATTGTGAGTTTGGAATCAAGAGTATTCCTTTTTCTGGAGATGTCTCAAATTCTGTACACCAAGATTGACATTTTCTGAGTGCCCAACCATTATAAAACCTATAGTAAAGACCAATTTTATACATCAATAGTTATATCCCTATAGTCTAATATGAGATCTCTTATCTGGATAAACTAATAAGCAGAATACTGGAAGAGTAGTGTACAGTTCGTTTTTTCATTGTATAAAAACTTTTAAATTAAAAAATATATATAGCTGGGTGGTAGTAGCGCATGCCATTAATCCTAGTACTTGGGAGGCAGAAGCAAGTGGATCTCTGTGAGTTTCAAGCCAGCCTGGTCTACAGAGTGAGTTCCATGACAGCCAGGGTTACAAAAGAGAAGCCCTGTCTCAGAAAAAAAATACATGCCATGTTTAAATTCCAAACTCAAAAAGTAAAGAAATATAAGATTTGGGTATTCAAGAAAAGTCTACATATATCCTCCACTTGGCTTTCGTTGGCTTCTCTGACTTCCATCTTTTGAACACAGACACACAGAGAAGTATTAAAAACGAACTGAGTGATGTTGCTAATTTATTTAATCAAGAACCTGGTTATTCTTCTGCCATTGACTGAGCTCTGTGTAGCATTATTAACTAGAGCGAGTAAACAAAGGTCTCTATTTTTTCCCCAAGGTTTCCAAGAACCCAAAGACATTGTTCAGTTCTTCATGATGACCCTACTCAGCTACAGAGTCTAATTTTCAAGTATTTGTGGCTGCTGGAATTAGTACTATTCAATTTGTAAATGACTTGCAAAGCAAAAATAATGAAGAGGTAACAGAATAGTGCCTTAAATATTCATCACAGCTACTAAAGAAACACAGAGGCTGGCAGGAACATAGGCTCAGATAATAGTCAGTTAATTCCAGAGGATGAAGATGGGAAGGCAGGACCTAGGCCCAGATAAAAGATGTAACAGAGGACGTTGTTGGGAAGGAAGGTCGAAAACAGTTACAATTGCCCCCAAACTAAGAAGGCTTTGAGGCAGCTACAGCATCAGAAATCAGTTACATTTTAAGAATGAAGACACCGAAGAGTGAAGACAGGTAGGTGCTTGTGTTCATCACAGGAAGTTGCTCTCTAGCATTTCCACACTGAATCTATTGTCGTCTTAATTGCATCTCTAAATGCCCCACGTTGGCTAAAACAAGTTTTGAAAAGTTCTCTTAAAAAAGCTTGGTTTACGCTGGGGTCAAGTTTCAACTCTGAAAAACAAAAATGGCATTTAATGCCATTTTCCTGAAAACCTACAAATAACAATAAAGTGACCATCACAGGATTTACTAGGATTGATTACTAGAAGCTTGAAAAGGGAGGGTTAAGAAGGGGAGGGAGAGAGAATAGTGCTTATCAAACAGAGGGCTGAGCTCTTGTGTCCTACAGTGCAGGGCCTGCATGCTACAGTATTACATGTTTTATGAAAAGATAGAAGATAAGACCTTGAAGCTTGTATTCAGCAAAGTCATGATAAAGAAGGGGCAGCATCCTTGTACATTAACATGCATTTCAAATATCACCAGGCGCCCACCATATAAATTTTCACAAGCATTCTGGGTTAAAAAAAATATTTAAACTAAGAAGATAGGAAGATTAATTACCACAGTTGTAGTGGAACATTTGGAAGAAGTTTTTGTTATTTTGGTTTCTTTAAAAATGCAAAATGGTGTTTGAATTAGGTTTGTGTGCCCACCCCAGCTGTGGTATATAGTTGCTTACAAGCTGATTTGGAATGCTTGATGCAGGTGGCTGTAATTTGGTTGGATGCAGTCTTTCTGGCACCTCAGCTTGGTTTTGGGATTGTGTGGTGCAGGGGTTTATGAGAACCTTTGGCTTAGGTTATAAAAAGTCTGAAGCCCCAAGAGTCATTGAAGGCAATGGTTGGTGGTTCGTTGGTTACGTTGCTGTTGTTAGTGTGATAATTCATAAAAGAACAAAGGTTGGGGAGATTGATTTTATAGACCATGAGCTGAGACGCTAGTCTGACTCACTGTCAGCTAGTCCTCTTCAAGCTTAGGAAAGCCTAAAAAGAGGCTGCAAAGATTTCTACCTTTCTCTCATTCTATATCAAGGCTGCTGAAGCTTTCTTTCTGTCTTTCCTTTTTCTTTCCCTAAATTGAGGGTCAAAAAGTGTAGTATACTGCTACACACAGTTTTAGAATTGCCAGTTACGCATAGATATTAAGTTATCACATAAAACACTACAGAAATGTGTAAAATTAAAATAGTGATTAATTTAAAAATCACATTAAATAAATACTAATTAACTAGTGTGTGTGTGTGTGTGTGTGTGTGTGTGTGTGTGTGTGTGTGTGTGTGTAGGTTCATGGATGCCAGAGGACAAATTAGGTTGTTGTTCCTCAGGCATCTTCCCCTTGGTCTTTAGGACAAGGTCAGTCAGTGGCCTGTAACTTGCTAAGTAGCATATGCTAGGCGGCCAGTGAGCCCCAGTATCCACCTATCTCCACCTCTTCAAAGCTAAGGGGTTGGGGTGTTACAAGGGTTGGTGTTATTTTTTCATGGGTTCAGGAATCAAACTGGGATCCTCGTGATTGTACGCAAGCAATTTACTGACACTGACTGACCAATTTTCCCAGCCCCATTATTTAACTTTTATATAACATTTCCCATTTGTTTCAATATTAAAATCATACATGAAATAAAAAGGACATTCTATTTTATTAAGAGAAAACTAAGGCTATTTAAGAAAACTTTTCTTCCGATATCTAATTCCCATGCAAGGAATGACAACTTCATGTTTTTGTGTCTACTGTTTTACCACAGTTGGGAACAAACAAAGACATGGCCACACATATTACAATCAATAAAACTCATGCTTCAAGTCAAAGTAATTAACATAGGACGTGAGAAATTATATAAGTTCTATGTCTGTTCACCCATATTACTTTGGGTGTATTATTTTTGCTAATAATTGAAATTCGCTATTAAACACTATATATCATGTCTGAAAGAGAGAGAACTAAAGATATAGGTATTTTGCTGGTTAGTTTTATGTCAACTTGACACAGTCTAAAGTCATCTGAGGGAAGGGAACCTCACCTAAGAAAATGCCTCCATAACCTACCCTCTCTACAGGATCTTCAGAGGCAATAGAAGGGCAGAACTCCATGCCAACGGAGGGAACCCATGCCTGATACTGCAAGGCAAGCCGGGAACTAGAGACTGGATAACCTGGAGATGATTCCTAATGAGATCCTGACATGCTCATAGAATGTTGTCTAGCCCAATCTCCATCAGAGAGGCTTTCTCCAGCAGCTGAAGGGAGCAGATGCAGAGGCCCAGGGCCAAATATTGGGCAGAACATGGGGAACCCCACAGAAGAAGATGAGGGACTGTGGGGACTAGAAAGGTCTAGGACACCAGGAGAATAAACCTAATGGACTCAATTGATCCATCTCTCTTAGGGGCTCAGAGGCTGAAGCAGCAGACATGGAACCTGCAAATTCCCCTAAATGTATCTTTTGTTTGTCTGGCTTGGTGTTCTTACAAAATCCCTACAAGCTGAAGTGTGTGAGTGTGTATGTGTATGTGGGGGGACCTCTGACTCCTTTGCCTTTCCTCCTGCTGGATTATCTAGTCCACTCTTGATGTAAAGGTTAGTGCCTGGCCCTGCTCCATCTTGTTATGCCCTGTTTGAACCCTAACCCTAGGAGAACTGCTCTTTTCTGAGGAGAAGCAGGGGTGAAGGTGGAGGGGTGGAGGGAAGGGTCAGTGGGGACTAAATCTGGGGGAGAGGGGAGATGTGGGGCACTGTGAAGAATGGAGGGAGGGGAAGAGGGTGTCAGTTGGGATGTATTATAAAAGAAAAGAAAAAATAAATTTAAAAATTTAAATACATAAATAAAACCTCGTTCTGAAAAAAAGAAGAAACGGGAAAAAAGAAAAAGAAAATGCCTCCATCAGATCCAGCTGCAGGCAAGCCTGTAGGACAATTTTTTCTAATTTGTCACAGATGAGGGAGGGCCCAGCCTACTCTGGGTGGGGTCACCCTGGACTGGTGGTCATAGGTTCTATAAAAAAGCAGGCTGAGCAAGACATAGCAACAAGCAGAGTGTAGCACTCTTCCATGGCCTTTGCTTCAGGACCCTGCTTCCAGATTCCAGTCCAGTTTGAGTTATTGTCCTGACGTCCTTCAGTGATTAACAGTGATTTGGAGGTATAAGCCAAATAAAACTTTTCCTCCCTAAATTGTTTCTGCCATGGTGCTTTATCACAGCAATGATAACTCTAATGAGGAGGGAAATCAATACCAGAATTTCTAGGTAGTGGTGTGATGATCTGACCACGTGTTTTGGGGAAAATTGTGGAAAGACTTTGGAACTTTGGGCAAGAAAATCCATTAAGTATTCAAATCTTGGTGAGCTGTTCCATGGGAGCTTGGAAGATATGAATGTTCAGAGAAATGAAGATGATGGAGGTCTGGCTTGTCAAGTTTCAGAGGGAATATGTGAGTTCCTTAATGACTCTATCAGGGCCATTTGCTATTTTGAGTTAATCTGTGGTTGTGATTAGCTGGGGCTGAACAATCAGCTCTGATAACAAGAGACCAGCACCACTGACATAAAACCTTTGCTTTTTTTCTGTGACAGTTGATTCTGGTTAGCTAGGGCTGAAAAATTGGTGGTGCTTAGGAAGAGACCAGCATCACTGAGGTTGGGAAAGCAGTTGAGAAAGCCAGAGAGAACAAATCATTAGCAGCATCTCTCCATGATTTCTGCATCAGCTCCTGCCTCCAGGTACTTTCTCTGTTTGAGTTTCTGTCCTGACTAACCTCAGTGATTTGGGAGCACAAACCAAATAAACCCTTCCCTCCCCATGTTGCTTTGGCCATGGTGTTTAATCACAGCAATATTAACTAGGACAGTTATATAGTATTAAAGCCTATTAATATTACTTATAATATGTACATATACTAATTATGTATGAAATAAACATAATATATACACATAGCAATAGCATGCATTACAGGTATTTGATGGCTGTGTCTTGTACAAATTGATATTTTTCTAGTTTTATTTTAATAATTTATTTAGTTTTAATTTTATGTACATTCATGTTTTGTCTGTGTGTAGGTCTGTGTGAGGGTGTCTGGAGTTACAGACAGTTGTGAGCTGCCATGTGGGTACTGGGTATTGAACTAGGGACCTCTGGGAGAGCAGCCATACACACCTCTGGGAGAGATATTAACCACTAAGCCATCGCTCCAGCCCTTGTTTCTCTAATTTTTAATTTCTGTAAGGAATGGAAAATGAAACAGCAAAATCAGAATTCTTAAAAAAAAATGCCAGAGAAATAATTTTCTGATCCAGGACAAATCCTGAAAAGATGCATCTGGGTCAAAAGGAGAAGTGAGAAAACAGAGTGTCCCATGGTTGAATGGGAGTTGTACCACACACTTTCCCTACTGACCTCTATCTAGATTCCTGGGAAAATATTGGAGCATTTACTTTGTCAAGTTACACTAAAAGTGAGAAATCTTAACAGAGAAATTGGAACCACCTGCCCCATTAACCTTAAAAAGCAGAGCAAAAGCTTATACAAGCTTTATGACTTATCCAATACATTTGAACAAAAGCCTTCTATGTTTTGGTGTCTTGCCTTCCATGAACTATTCACCATTCAGAACCTTAGAATGACCCTTGTTGGAAACATTTCGCTGACTGGAAAGTCTGACTCGATAGTTAGTTTCCCATGTGCTGTAATCATTTGGCCAGAGAGACAAGCTCAAGATAAATTACACATGAAAATGAAACAAAATGAAACCAAACTAAAATAAAACCCAAATAAAACAACTACCCAATTCTCATCCCATGGATATCCCCACATGCACTCCAATATTTACATATTTATAGTAATTGCCAGTAGGTAACAGCTACCACACAGACACACACACACACACACACACACACACACACACACACACACACACACACATGAATCGAGATGATTCTGGCCCTAGTTCTGTCAAAGAAACCCAGAAACAAAGGCTATATCTTTGTTTTATTCCATCTAAACCCCTGATCATGTCATTATAATAACAACAACAAAATGATTGCTATAAGCCAGAAAGCTCTACATGGTTGATCTTGTAATAATACTTGACAAGGCCACTAATCATTACTTTTAAGATTCAGAACCTTTCAACAGTTTTAGCAACTTTCCAAATTGTAGATTTCTTCTCTTATTATATTCCCCCTGCTACCTACTGACAATTACTACAAATATGTAAGTAGTGAACTATATTGACAAACAAGGCTAGACTCACCCAGAACTCTATTTGCATTTATACATGGCTACTCACGCAGTTTAAGCTGGCCACCTAAGGGGCAACCTCAACACCTTCAGAGTCCTTGCAAGGCAGCTTTGCACCCCATGAGACCTACACCTTACAGCTGAGTGAAAGGCTGCACAGCCTCTTTCCTATGATTCCATTGGTTACAAGTAAGCCATTGAAACTACTCAGAAGATGTAGGGTTAAGACTCTTCTCCAAAAAGAAATAGCAAAGGATGTTCAGTCCTTTCTGACAATTCTGACACTTCTCACAATGAGCATTTTAAAATGTTCCCAAGGTACACTTGGTCCTATTATAGGTTTGTTTTGTTTGTTTTGTTTTAGTTTTACATAGTACTTTGAGTTAGAAAATAGAGCCATGATTAAAAGAAAAAGAATTCATCAGTGGTATAAAGAACTGTACTAGTATAGTTCTGATTTATAAAATGCTAAATTTCTCTTTTTGTGGTTACATTTCTTGAAAGCTTTATAAATAAAAACACTGCAGTAAGATGAAAAAAGACTTTTGAGTCTGCACATCTCTTATGTCACTCTTATTGGGACACAAGAGTAGCGTCTAGACAATGAATGGCAAGTGGTTTACAGGTAAACATTAACTCCCTGAAAATGTTCTAATGGCTGTTTGTCATATAGTAATGTCCTCCAAACAGAAATGTTGCTTCTTCCAAGAAGGAGGAAAGATCATTAGACTCAGGAAATATAATTTCTGAGTCATGAAAGCTGAAATTTACATGACTTCTAAGGTCCCTCCCTAGGATTACATCAACAGTAAACTACTGATGGGAAAGGTGACTCTACCTGGCCAAGGTCACTTAAGAGTCAAGCAGGCAGCTCCAAGGATGTAGGCATCATGATTCACATCCCATGCTGGGGTGGATTTCTCAGGTGATATATTTGCCTTTGAGTCAGCTGTGTTCTTATAAATACAGCCCACCCCCTATCATCCCACAATCCTCACTGATATGCTAAGTGAGGCTTTGGTAGACTCCTTCCTTGGATTTGTCTTAGGAGCCATGTCTGAGGTGAGTGGATATTTGCTTGTATAGCCCCAGCAGAATCAAACAACACAGGGATGGTTACAATAATTAAACAGGATTGTTCCAGCTATTAATAAAATCAGATAGAGGAACTTAGTAATTTAAGATAAAATGGTTTTGATTCACTATACGTTAAAAAATGATATCTCATATTCTGTCATTGAAGCTGATGAAAAAATTATGCCTGGATAGATTTATGGTTTTTTTTTTTTTCCTTTTTCATTTTAAGGTCATGGTATACTACAGTGAGTGACAAATTGCTCATACATAAAAAGAAAAGACACTAATAGGAAAATCATATTTCCCAAAAATGATGATAGATTTTAGCTTCAACTAAAACCTAATCCCTGTAATTACTTTATCACTAGAGTCTAAATATATCATATTTTGAAATAATATATTGGTTCAACATTGAAAGACATATTTCATTTTTGTCCTCATAAAATATGTGTTCATAATTCAATGTCCCCTACTCTACATACTACTGCTCAGGTGGAACCTGTCAGGCTATAATTTTAACTCTTTAGATGTGAGATAAGAGAGATGGAAGAATACGGTAAAGAAAATGAAAGCAAAATTGACTTGACCCATTTATGTTATAATATTTCCTTGCCTTTCCTGAACCCAGGCGATCTGTAATCAAATAAAGATGCATATTCCACATTTCTGCTGGACATCATGATAAGCAAGAAATGGTGTTCTGTAGAAGGAAAATTAAGAAAGAAATTTTTTTGATCTCCTGCCCACTGTATCTGGCCTCAGCTAAGATGGATGATCAGGTATCTGAGCTCTTGAGTTTGCAGGGTTGCAAACTGTTACATATATTAAAGAACTCAAATAAGTGTCTATGTAACCAACAAGAGCACATTTGACAAATAGTGATTATGGCTTTGCCCCTTCAGGATCTGAGAAACTATGAGCCCGTTTGATGTCAAGCAGAACCCAGGAGCCAAATGAAAGAAGGATAATGGGTGGGGTTTACCACAGCATTGCCCACCAGGCAGCCACTTTGCTTTGAAGGTTTGTAGTTGATTTTATTGTTGATGAAAATCAATCTTGCTATGAAATCAGAAAAGATTTACTAAAGCAGCCATCACCGAATACAGAAGATGTATTATGGAACAGAAAACACTCATGTTATTAGCACATCAAAGCATTAAAATTTGCCTTGAGAATTATTATGTTTTTGTCTATAACTCACCCCAAAGCCCCTTCATAGTCTAGCGTGTTGTAAGACTATATTCCAAAATTTATAACAACCTTTTTATTAGAAATGCCAAAATAACTTTCATTACAGTGTCATTTGCTTGCAATGGCCATTTGTAAGTTCCATTTAAGGACAACAGGTAGTCGCACAAGAAAGGTACTCTCATGTGTTCCAGTTTCTATAATCTTCTATGGGGGTGTTTAGCCACTGTGGTTTTTTCTAATATCTCTGACCATGTTTCATGGAGATAATATACTTGTTACTCACACTGTCCAAAGATGAGCTTGTATAATCACTGCTTCCTGAGTTCCCCTTCACTAATCTCACCCTCTGCTCCACTAAAAATAGCTGCCTTCCATCTGGAGCTGCAGTAAGACACGCCTAAGACTGTGTGCAAGCAACTGCCAGCAAAACCCGCAGTGATGCGGTTGCTCAGGACTGCCCAGCCATATGGTTTGTGAAGCACTTCGACTTTCAAGAAATTTCTAAACTGTCAGCTTATTTTCTTGAGGTGTTTTGATATAAAGCCAGCCTACTGTTTATTTTATTTCTTGGATTTCTTCAAGAATACATGCATCCTAACAATTAATAACGTATTATTTGTTCTAGCATGTCTCCTGGAGTGTTCTACATAGAGGATAGCTCAGATATTCAGGGATCTGATCACTGTAAGGAAGAGTCACAACAAGAAATTGGGTTCATGCTATTGCTGTTGGCCTGTACCTTCTAATCATATTTTTGCTTTTTTGCTGCTTGTTTGTTTTCTTTCTTTGCTTAAAGGTTATTGGTTAAATGTAACCAAATACAAAGTAGCACTTCCCCCATTACCAGTAACAACAAAATAACATGTAAATTTTCAACTTGTTGAACTTCTGACATATTACACAACTAACTGTAGTATTACACAATTAAATTTATAGTGATTCTGGAATAAATCTTAAAACCTAATTTTTCAACCAAAAGAGTTAAAGGTACTGCACAATCTATGCAAACATATCTAAGTCAATTTGTCATTCCATCTTTCTGCTATCCAAACAATAAACCCTTTCTTAATTGTTCTTCAGAAAAATATTGAACAGGTCAGGTTGTATAATTAAATTACAAGCTTTGTAAAAGCTGAAATGGTGTTTAATATTTTACAAAACACAATATTAAATTTACTCCTGAGAACAAATTTGGAATAGAAAAAAAATTTGTGACTTATTCACTTCTTCCTTGATTTAGATAATTAATCAAAAATCTCATTTTACCATGAGATGACATTCAAGTTTAACATACACATTGTATACTTTATCAACAGCATATCCAACACATGGAATAAAATGCATGCATGATAATTTCTGTACAAAAGTAGGTGGTTTATTTAAATAATATTGTGTGGAATAACCATATGGGGCAATCATAGGAGGGATATTGAAGAATAAAGCTCTATTTGTAAGTACACAAGGGATGCCCTATTATAGTTCAGTTATTCTTTAAATTAAAAACAAAATAATTGTATGCTGATCAGTTTTTTTGTTTACCGGATCCAAGCTAAAGTCATGTAGGAAGAGGGAACTTCAATTGAGAAAACTTCCCCACCACAATGGTGGGGGGGGAAGCATTTTCTTCATTTGTGGTTGATGTGGAAGGGCTCAGCTCACTGTGGGTGTGGCAGGTAGTTCTAGTTCACATAAGAAAGCAAGCTTAGCAAGATATGGGGAGAAAACCAGTAAGCAGCATCACTCCCTGCCTTCTGCTTCAGTCCCTGCCTCCAGGGTCCTGTCTTGAGTTCTGTAAGAACACAGACTGAGCAAGCCAGAGGAAACAAGCCAGTAAGCAGCAACCCCTCAAGGCCACTGTATCAGTGCCTGCCTCCAGGTTCCTGCCCAGTCTGAGTTCCTGTCCTGACTATCTTCTATGATGAACAGTGCTTTGGAAGCATAAGCCAAATAAACCCTTTCTTCCCCCAAGTTGTTTTTGGTCATGGTGTTTTACCACAGTCACATCTGAAATCATATGAAAAACAGATTTGTAGTTGAATGCTGTTCTCTTTAATGACTACTGTGCCAAAGCAACACTGATTTTGATACATCCATAGTGAAACCAAATTGAGGAGAATCAAAAGAAAGTTGGCTAAAATTTGGTTAATCACTCTTTATCTGTACACATGCATGAACAAACTCAACACACAAACACACACACATACACACACACTATATCTCAATTGCTATTAGATTTCTAACAGCATTTTATAGGATAATTACAGATCTCTAAACTCTATAACTAGGGAAGACTATAGAGAGTCAACAGTAAAGCTTAGGTTCAGAAGCATGTAGATAACTGCGTATGCAAAGGGAAGAAGGGAACATAAAACACAAGCATAGGCCTTTCTAATGAAGAAGAAAGCACACCACCAAGACTGGGGAGTGAGACAGTGATGGACATAGGAGACCCAAGTGTAGAGCCCTTTGCAGGAAGTTTTACCTTAGCTACGGACTAACGATCTGATTACACCCACAGCAGAATAGATACACTAAACTGTGGTTAGTAAACAATGTTCGTCACTATAGCTATTAGAAGGTTAAAGTTGAAGGTACACCTTAACCCTTGGAACTATCATGCTCAGTATTCTCTCTCTTAATTCTGTGTGCTCCATAGTTGGTTCTCTGTGACTTAGTAATCATCTTTATCTCTATGCCAATATATTGTTCCCACTCCTACTAATTTCTTGTCTTTTCCTGTTTTATCTTAATTCTAAAAGATATTAAAGAATTACAATTCAGAATGTGTTCACTTATATTTTGTCTGCTTCTCCATCAGAATATAAATTCTAAGGGGAAACATTTTTTAATCTATAAACTGATCACAGTATGTTTAATAGACTATTGAAATTAATGCATATATGTAAGACTATTAAGATGACTGGATATAGACACATGTACCTATATATAGTCACTGGAAAATAAGAAGAGTTTTACTTACATATTTTAAAAAATTAAATCAGATCATGTTACCAAGAGGCAAAATAACCACAGAGTCATCAAAAACTTCCTGAGAATTTATCATTTTAATCAAATGCTTATCTTTAAAAAAAAAAACCAAAAAACCTCCAAATCTATGTCTGTAGTTGTGTTTCAGCAGTGTATCTATTACTCTTGAAGGTTAAGACCTAGATTCAAGAAAATGTATTGTAAAGCATGATGCAAAATAGTTACTAAGCATTTCATTTTGTTTTATTGTATTGTCTAAATTCAATTTTATAGTGAAAACTGAAAACGTTCCAAGCACAGCCAACTATATTGCATCACCAGAAATTAATTAGAAACAGAATTTAAAGTATTAAGAAGCTTTAATAAGTTACACCTAATAGAAATTTTAATTGAATCAAATAAGTTTCCTATTGGATTTTCACAGAATTTTGCTGATAACTAACATGCTCAAAGGGAATAAGAAATTCATATTCCATAATTTAGTCTGTTATGAACAGAAAAAATATGTCTAAATATATAGTTATGAAAAATAGGCATCTCTCTATAGGCAGGAAGAGATAGCATGGGGTAGCTTATGCACAAGGCAAATTAAGCCAGTTCCATCCTGAGAGAATCAAGACTACAATGAGATATGCAGATGACTCAGTCAGCTCTGTAGTTAAGTGTAAAAGGGATATTAAGATACTGCAGAGTTCAGAAAGCCTTCCAGGGGATCTAACGCTTAACCAAAATATTAATTTTAAAAGTACACACTATAAGAGAATTAGAAACAGTTGGAGAATATAGCAAATTAATAATTAAATATTCCATATTAAAGAATATTTGAAAATATAATTGAAATGTATGAATTTCATCTTCTTTATAAAGAAAATGTAAGTTAGATTGTGACACAGGGTCTGGGATTGTTTTTGAACTACATGCTCTTTAACGTTTATAATGTCTCTTCTACGTGAAGTCAGAGTAACTAGATGAAGGAGCATGCAACAACTTACTCTTTCTGAAATTTTTACACCATCACAAATATCCAGAATTAAAGATTAGTAAAATCATTACTTTTGTAATTTAGAGACTTGACTATTACATCATTGGGAAAAAAAATGCCAAGTTAGGTGGTTTAGGTGGTTTATTCAATATCTGAGTACTTACTACAAAAATTATAAAATAATTTATGAATGATAAATTATTGACCGTTATAGTGAAGTTTTTATTCTAAATTCATTCATTTAAGATCTCTTTTGAAGAAAAGATGTTCAATGTTAAAATGCATACATGATTTTCTAAGCATTCTCATAGTCAAAGTAAGACATCTGAAGTTTTCACAGAATATATAAAATTATAAAAATATAGTCTGGTCAAATGATGAAATTGTATACATTCCACTGCTTACCAACGAATTTTTCAGTATTCCTTATGAGTACATCTCTACAAATACTGACTTCTGACACTGACAAATTGCCATCACATTATAAAACAGGAAGTTAAGTAGGTCAGATGGGAAATAATTTGTTACAAACATCAAACTTGATGTTTCTTAGCGTATTGGTGTCTTCAGGTCAGGTGAGTTGTGTAATAACGCTGAAACCTTTCAAGGCATTATCAGGATATTCTTACGTTTTCAGATAAATATATGGAATCATCTTAACCTCAGTTAAATGGATCACAGTGAAACAGAGGAGAGAATAAAATGAGAGAATAAATCTGACTGTGTGATGTCAGAAAGAAAAGTGTCTAACCAGGGAATTAAAAACCGAGCACTGATATATAGAAACATCCCCACAGACGATTCTAAAAAGTATAGCAATACGACGCCAACCTACAAAGAGAACTACAAAAGGAATATAGAAAGGGTGTCCTGAGGAGGAAGAGAAACACAATAGAATGGTCAGAAGTGTGGTCCTAGAAAGGGAAAGACACAGGAAGGGGGAAGCCATCCCCCGTGTACTGTAAAGAGGATCACCAATACATTGGGATCCGCCTAAACTTGCTAAAAGGTGATCTCAAAGCTCAGTACCTTCGCTTTATCGCGCATTGATCCTTTGCCCAGGATAGACATTTTAGCACCCGTTTCTTCCTGTAGCCTCTTCAAGGAGTTTCCTCTTGGTCCAAGCAATTTCCCCACAAAGTTGAACTAGAAAACAAAATCAACAGAGTGTCTGAATTAAGAGCCAAGAACATTAGTATTTACTCAAATAATCAAATAAATATGGCACTTACTACAGAAACAAAATGCAGGGATTACACAGGCCTAAAAATGTCTAAAAGCTCCTTATCCGTATTAAAATAAATAAATTCGCCACAAATCTAAGCACCTTTCAAAACTGCAAATGTTAATACATTAAATTGATTTTAAAATATAACATTTTTATTTGTTTTACATTTCCTATCTCTATTATTCTACAACAAATACCATGGATAGGAAAAGTAGGATTAAATTACTCTTCAATCTTCTTCTATTAAAGAGTTATTCTTAGAAAAGATCTTAAGTCAGAAAAGATCTGAACATTTAGGTAAAACTTATCATGCACACACATGCACATACACACATATCTATCATATACACATATCACACACTAATGTATTACAGGCATTATTACTGAGTACTCATGTCATATTTCTAAAAGAAATATTATAAAACTAAAGAAAATGAAGTTTTCATTTATGCTATAATGAATCAAATCATGTTCAAAATCCAGAGTGTAAGATACACTGCAAAGCATATATTCATAAAGGATAAATATTTGAAAAAACATCTTATTTCTGGGTATATGGACATTTTTTTTCTTTTGCTATTATTAGAAGAAATTGATCTCAAGGTCTCGCACATGTCAGGTAAGCACTCTATCACTGAGCTGTACCTCTCTTTACTTTTTATTTTGAAGCAGGTGTCTGGACATGCCGAGGCTAGCCTTACATTCACTCCGTAACTCAGCCTGGCCTCGAATTCCTCCAGCCTCAGCTTCCCAATCAGTCGTGATTATAGTCCTCTGCTACTAGGTCTGGGTAGAAATATTATTTCTTGTCATATATGATTGGGAAGAAGCTAGGTAAGAAAATGGCAAGGGATAGCAATAACTATTAATAATTATTGTGTTTCCTTGTGTGTGATGAAATATTTTAAAAATAGATCATAGTCACTATAGTAATGGTAGTTGTAGAACTCTGAACAAAATAAAAATGGATTCATTGTTCATCTTAAGAAGATGTATTTTATTATATTGAATTATGTCTCAATAAACTTACTTAAAAAAGAATAACACCGAAATCTTTCAAACCACATACATGAAATTTAATATTAATATTAAACTATTTTCCCTACGCCTATAAAAAAGACAAGAAATCTACTATCACCATGTTATTCAATACTGCACTGGGATGTGAATTGTTTCCCATACAGGTATTAGTCAAATGAAACAAATCAAAAGAAATTATTATTCTAGCTTAAAAAATCATTTTTATGTCAAACTGCAGACATGGGCAAACCTGGTTGAGCCTGATCATAGATCTTAATTTAAAAGATAAAATTATAAAGGCTGTGAGAAGAAATCAAGCAAAACTACTTTGGCAAGTTTAGATTAATAAAACATACCCAATTATGAAGAATACAGGCAAACCTATTGATCAAAAAACATATTTTACATAGTGGACATAAAAGCCATAGACAGGGAAAAATAGATATATAAATAGACATAAAATAGATACATAGCCATTGAAAATGATTAGCAACAAGTATCTACAATAAATTCCATCAAATCAGAATGAATAAACATATAAGAAGCTATAATATCTAAAATTAAAGACTGGAGCCACATTTTGCAAGAAATGTGTTATTACTGAGTCAATCAACAGTGGGAAGTTTGAAATGGTAGAATAATTTGGAAATAAATTGCACAGTTATTAATGAAGATAAGTTCTGAACTCTCCAATGACTTGGAAATTCAATGTTTAAATATTTATCCAAGACATAAAAAAATATGTTCACAAAAGAAATTAGACAAGAATATCCAATTTTATGTCCCATCACCATAGAACAAATAAGTGTATACTTAAATAGAAATAAATTAATTACTTACTGAGTCAGAGAGGTACATGTCAAACAATACAGAAAATACTCAGATGAAAGAGTATGATATGCTTGGTTCTATTATAAAATTTTCTGACCATAAAAACAGTGCATTATTTTAATCATTAAGAGATGCTATGTATTGGCAACAGAAGCTGGAGTTGGACTAGCCAGAGATTGGCCCAAGGGGACAATTTGGGGTAAAGCAGATCTTTCTGTATTTTGTTGAGGAGCAGTGTATGATTTTGTCAAAGTTCATCACTCTGTCCCTTCGAGACCTATGTATTTCATCATGTATAGTATTTCAAATAAGAATAGGCAAATATAATAAGATGAAACTTTTTATAAATATTTCAACATTCTGATAAATATTTCAAAATTAACATCATATTGCAGTGTTATACAAAGAACACTAGCATTATACGCAGGAATCTCTTGCTTGTTTGAGGAAATGCCTCTTTATAAACTGTGGGCTATTGCAAAATAATAAATGAAGAAAAATCACCCAAGTTGTTTGGACAGTCTAAAACAGTGTTAATATCAAAACTAAGTCATAAAAGAGACATACAGACTGAAGCTTTCATGAGAACAGCGGAAAAACAAATAAAATACGAACATAACAAAAGTCTCCTATACATACAAAAATACATATGAGTGAGGTGTGTTTTACTATAGATATACAAAGTATCTTTGACTTTATGAGTGTAAGTCGTAATTTAATTGGCCATTAATTAATGTTGCAAAGAGTTAATATCATATTTGAACAGAGATTAATCTGATAAAATACAAATGTGATCATTATAAAAATAAATCATGGGGGGAAAATAAAGTTCTTCAAGTAATATAGTAGTTTCTACTCAAACCATTAAATACACTAGATTCTAGAGTTATTTTTAAAAGAATATAAGAAGCAATAAAAAGATATACATTATTTCAAAAAAATTTTTTATGCATTTATATGTGGTGTGTGTGTGTATACACATGTGAGTTCGGATGCCCATAGATGTCATAAGAGGGGAACAGGTCTACTAGACTTGTAGTTACAGGGACTTTTGAACCACCTGCAACAGGTGCTGAAACCAAACTTGACTCCTTTGGAAAAAGCAAGGCACAGTAACCACGGGCTATCTCTCCAGCACTGAGATGTGTATTTTATATTTTATTTAATGTCAAAGATATAGGTTGCTGAATAATATAAAGTTAGAAATATAGGAAAGAAAAATGGTTTATATACTTATATACATAGAAGGTCAATAGTGTTAGTGAGAAAATTTAGTAAAGTTTCATACAGCAATATAAAATATCAACATGATTTACATATCAGCAATGCATAATTTGAAAGTAAATCTTGCAAAGGATATAGTATTTATAATGAACTAAATAGATATTTTAGGAATAAATATAGCTATGTAAGTTAAAAAAATCTTTGGAGAATACATAAAACATAATACTAGAGATAATAACTAGAATGCAGTAGATAAATTGAATGATAACTCATATTAATGAATAGGACATCGCCATGTAGTATACATTCTTAACTTCAATTTCATGTATAGGTATAGTGAAACTCTAATTACAGCAAGGCTTTAGGTTAATTTATGAACTAAGACTAGCATTTCTTTCAAAAAGTGAAAGTTCATTACAGGTAAGCATGAGAAGCAAAATACTAAGTACACAGTCATTCTCATCACACAGATTTATCCAGTGCGACACTGCACTGATTATCCTGTGATACATTCAGTCATGTGCAGAAAGACAATCAGATCTAGTGGGGCCAACATGACTCCCACGTATATTAGACATGATCTCTGACATAGGCACAATATGGATCGTTGCAGAAGGTAGTCAGAAGAAAGGCCTCATATAGAAGCACAAGTCTCAGCTGTTAGAATTCATAAATTTGTTACTTGGCTATTGTCAGACGTGAGTAAATGAGGGGTTTTTAGATAAGACAAGTTTCGGTAGGTTATCCTGGTCAGAACAATATCCTTATAAAAAGGGAGGGAGGTCTGCATCTTTTGAGCATAACTTCTTTGTTGTTTTCTTTCTCTTTCGCTTCCCTCCCCAGAGCTATCGGCCACCAGCTCAGCCCCCCGGAAGGAAAGCACAGGGCATGGGTCAACACATCCTGTGTGACTATAAATCAGTTAATAATGAATGGTATAAAATACTATAAACTTAATAAAGTATAAAATTACGATCTTTTAGATAATAATACTAGTAGTAAAACATATTTTGATAAAATTTAAATCTCTGGCTTTTTTTTTCTTAAAGCCCTGTGCCACATCAAAGAAGGCAGAGCCCATGAGGACGCACCTGTGTTGCCAGGAATCCGGAAGGTGTCTTTGAGGGACCGGCACATGTGCCTGCCCTGGTGGATGAACTGAAATGAGCCTGTGTTTTACCAATCAGTGTCCTGAAAGGGGGTGGGCACTTCCGCCACAGTGTGAGGGAGTTTCCGCCCTCACCAATCACAGCTTCAGCTGGCCCCAGTGGCACGAAAGCCTGAGTGGCTGGTGTTTTTGCCTGCTTGAGCGCAGATTTTGGTCTCTGGTCTCTTGGAGAGAGATAGAAATAGCTTTAAGAAATGCTTTTTAGTAGTAGTAGGGCTGCTGGGAGCCTTAGAGGAAGGGCTTCAAAGAGCCGCCTTTGCTTCAGACCAGCATTGGTCTGGGAGTTTTTGTCAGGGTTTGGGACCTGACATTCCACTCTCTGTGGAATCTATGGGGGGCAGGGGACACCGAGGGTTGGAGCACCTGGAGATTTGAGTGAGATTTGAGTTACATTACTCTATTAAAAGAGTCCCCAGCAGGTGCTGCTGAAGGGCTTTGGAGAACCTGGAGATTTGAGTTACGCCATTTCTGGTGGCTGGCGTCCACAGCTCTAGGAGGTGTCTAGGTGCCGGGATTTCTAGAGTCCGCAGCAGTAGCTATTGAAGGGCTCTGGGGATTGTGAGCTCTCAGTTGAGCAGCTTTTTGGGCTGAAATCCTGAGTATGGCCTTAGCTGGTCGTAGAGAAAGGAAAAGCAAAAAAGACAGAGGAACCTTGAAGTTACCCCCACCACGTGGCTAAGCCCTATCTTAGGCTGAAAATAGAGGAGGAAAAAAGAATTTGTCTGCCTTCAGTTGTGGAGACAAGACCAATGGCTGCCCACCTGAAAGCCAACAGTTGCTATCAAAATAGGTTTTACTACTAGTATTATTATCTAAAACATCCTAATTCTATGCTTTATTAAGACTATAGTATTTACTATCATTTATTATTAACTGACTTATAGTCACGCGGGGTGCCTTGACACAGGCCTTGTACTTTCCTTCCCAGGGGCTGAGCTGGTGGCCAATAGCTTAGCCATGCTCAGGGGAGGGAAGCAAAAGAGAAAGAAAACAACAATTGGTGCCACAACATGGCCAAGATGTATCCAGCAGTCTTCTGATACATGCAGGTGGTAGTAAGAGACCCCTTAAAAATTAAAAAAAAAAGGAGAGTAGCTGTTGGCTTTCAGTTGGGCAGCCATTTTTCTTGTCTCCATGACTGAGGGCGTACAAATTTTTTTTCCCTCCTTTATCTCTTGCTCAAGTGTAAAGTTCACCATGTCTTGACACTTCAGTTGAAATGGTAGTCTCTTTCTTTGCAACCCCAAACTTATCTCTAATAATATGGGGGCTTATTCTAGGAATCTAGCTCACTGGAGGGAGTGTCTCAGACCCCTTCTCAGGGAAGACACATCCTAGCAGCTCTTTGATAGTGATCCTTGGGTGCTGGGCCTTACTATATGCCAGATCAGCAAAAGAACACACATTAGGAAGTCTCTGGACAATGCATGGAGAGCAGGCCCAAGGAAGTTACCTGGAGACCAGGAATTCTCGATGCACAGACAGAAGGTAAGATATGCTGTGGGGAATTGCACAGAATTCTTTAGTGGTCTGGTCATCCTGGGGTTAAGGCACATCTTTGATATCAGACACAGGTGCAAGAACATTCTAAGAAAAGGAGCACTGAGCACAAAATAAACCAGGATGGGAAAATAACTTAGGTAAAATGATGTCTAGAGAAAAAGTGGAGGGAGAGAGGAGACAGACACACAGAGAGACAGAGAAAGAGACAGAGAGAGAGGTAAAGAGACAGAAAGAGACCAAGAGCCTGAGGCCAATGAAAGAAAATATTCTCCCAAATAGGGGACCCTATTTAATACACATCCCCTACCCTGCCCTTAAGGAGAGATTGAAAAGCGTGGGGGCCCCAATGTAAATTTAACACCCTATCTTCTCTTTCTGGGCAAAGGATTCCACTTTCTTTCCCCCTCCACCCAGTTTCCTCAGAGAACATGGGCACCCTTCGATCAAGTCTGGTAAAAAAGAACGAAAGCAGTCTCTTGGAGTGGTTAAGTCCGACTGCATTAGATGATGTCATCTGGCAGCCGATCTTCGAACAGAGTGCAAATACCACATAAATAAAGTTTTAAACTAGGATGAACTACATTCAACAAGTTGTTTTCCAAAGGTCTTAAACCCAAGCCTGTGTGGAGACTCAAATCTGTCTGATCTCATACCATGTCAGGCTAGAGGGGAATAAAATGGCATTAAGCAAACATCACGTGCCTCGGAGCCGAGGGGAGAGTAAAATAATAAAGTAATGGGTGAAATTGTACACATTTAAACTGTGTTAGGTGTGATTCCCACAGAGATTAGTTCCCTGACAGGAGGACTGGCTCACATTACCAAGGAGCTGAGCTCATGAACAGAAAGTAAGCATGTTTCTTACCATCTAGCAAATGACATCGTAAATATAGGAAATGTCATATGATTTCACCGCCATCTTGGCGAATATAATCATATGCCATAAACCAAATTGGTGGTACCTGTGAATTTCCCAGTGCCACTAAGCCCACAAGAGTACACCTTTTAAATGACACTAAAGAGGTGACAACCGATCTCTAAAGTGTTTGTTTTGTTTTGATTTAATTCTGACATATTGCTTTTATATAACACAGTAAATGTATTCTGGAGGGCACTTAGGAATTTTCTCTGCTTTGTGCTTCCAACCCTAGCCACCTATTGAAGGTGCTGACACTGAAATAGATACACTTGGAAGCTCCTGTGAGTCTGCATCAGCCCAGAGCCAAGTTTTGAGAAAGGACCAATCCAAAACAGAACCTAAAAGTATAGACTTCCAGGTGCTAGATACCCATGGGCAGATATAACAGCTGGAGACAAAGAGCCATCAGTCCTTAGGAGCATCAGGAGCCTGGAGATGAAGGCCATGCTGAGTATTGATACCTGCCTTTTCTGCCTGGAATCTCCAAGCCTGCTTGTCCCTAAGACATGGTGGTCTCATTTGCTCCATGCTTGCTCTTCCCTCATTTTTGCTCCATCATGCCCTAAGAAGCCCCGCTTTTGTTTTTACTTTCTAGTTATGACATCAACAGGATGAAGAAAAAGAGTGTTCTGATTATCGCTTTCAGAGTTGTGTTAGATGGCTTCTATTTTCTGTGTTCCATAGTCTCTAATCCATCTGTCGTTAGCCCAAGAATGCAAATAATGCTGTCTTTTCTCATCTAGGTAGCCTGACTGGCAGAAAGCTATTTTTTCAAAGAGAAAATGCACCCTCAGTGTCACTGTGCTTGTCTTCTATCTGGATTGTTAAATGTAAGAGGTATCGACAGATTATAGATTTGAGGAAAGGGATCAAAGGAAACATTTAATGAAATATTGGAAGTTTAACCCACACGGGAACCAAAACCTTGCCTAACTTATGCAATCAATAAAAATTGACTAATTTATTTGGCATGTGAAATTCAATATATATATTCAACTCAGAAGTTTTGCTGGATGATGGATCTAGAACGGACAAGTTAAAATCAGCCAGATAAAATACAAAGGAAATCATTAAAGTAACAGATTATTGAAGAGTTATATCTAATATATTCTGTCTTCTTCATGGTCATTGATAAAGAAAGGGAGAATACAGATATCCAGGCTCATGTCAGTAAAGACCTGACTCTGACTTCTCCTATCCAGTTGTACACAAGTCTGAACTAATTATATGGGGCTTCATGTTCTTGGGGAGGAGCTAAATTATATGGGATGGGGAAGACTACAGAGTGTGTGTGCGGGTAGTCCACTTAGGGAGCTATGGGAAAGCCATTATATACACTGGGTCAAGACTTTCCAGTGTGGCTGTTTTGGGGTACCCACACACCTGTCAGTTACCCCTTACTCAACTGAAAAGGCAATTCTTTTTTAAAATTAATAATGTACAGTATATGATGTGCTCTCACTCACAAAAATTATTTCCATGGTTCCAGCTGATCATAGCTTTTTGAATGGCTCAGAGGGCTTACTTTTAAAACTTAGGACTATTTGAAATTTAACATATCAGAAATAATTATGTACTTAGCTACATATTTCTGATATGCTTAAGTTTCAGAAATTTATTTAAAGATATACTCTGAAAATAGTCACCACAAAAGTTGTTCCAATAAGACTCCTTTCCTCTGATTTCTTATTTATTCGGTCCTTCAAAACAGCAAGTGACATTACCTTATCATAGAAGGCAAACCATTTCTCTGACGTAGCTATTCTCTCACCTTGTTTTTAAGGAAATCGTTCATGCATAAAATCACACAACATTGTCTTTCTTAGTTAACCATTATTTAATGTCTTTGGAGATTTCGATACTTTTAAAATGTGATATAGTGAACACAACTGTGGTTTCAGCCTAGTAAGTATCTTCAAATAATTTGAAGATATATTATTCATGTTTCAAGAAATTAAATATGTTTGTCAACCTATTTTGAAGTCATTAAACAATTGTTTGGAACAATTCCTTTATCCCAAAGTCTTGTGATCAATATCACATTTCAAATTTTACAGAAATTATTTAAATTATGACATGGAAAATTACCCCAGTTTCTACGTTTTAATTGATATGAAAAGAAATAAAACATAACAAATGACAAAATAACTGCTTATCGTGAATCTAGAGCCACAATAAGAAAAAATTTAGAGATTTTTTAACAAAGTAATTCAAAGAGCAAGTCACAGTTAAGTGAAAATAACGTTTACATACATATTTGTAAATTAGTCAGTTTATCCTCTGAGCTTACAGTATCTGAGAACATCTTATTTGGGGCTTCTAATTTTCCATTTTTCTCATGCTTAATGATGAAATAAGAGATTTTCATCAATGTTCATGTGAAATAAGCCCTTTTAAAATATTTCACTTTTCCGGTCACATTTACAAATGAATTCCAATACTGATCTATCCCTTTTTAGAAAAGAGGGTAGATCATTCACTTCCTTTCTCTGCAGGCACAGGATCTGCTTCTGCCTGCCTGAGGGCAGTGTTCTTCAGTAGCACTGTCTGTGAAGCATCCTTAGATTGAGGCCTCTGCTGGGCTTCTGCCATTCTCCCTCCGTGCACCACAGCTACATAGCAGCCATGATTCCTGCTCCTTCCAAACTCCAGTCTTCACAGTTGGGAAAGCTTAGACTCCTTTTAGGCATTATATATATCCTAGCCTTGGTTTGAAGGTGGATCCCGTACTAGTGAATAGAATTCCATAAATCTACTCTTGTATGCTTTGGGAACACAGCACTAAGTCAATCTTAAGCACTCTAACTTCTGTTTTTATAATTAAAACGAAGCAGAAGAAAGGGGACCAGATGTACAGAGAAGGTGGAAAAATATTAGTTCTGTATCAGTAGAGCTAAGTAGAGTAGACAACAGTCTACTAAGAGAATGGACAATAGTCTACTAAGAAAGTAGACAAAATTGTCAAGTATTCACCTTATTATCACCAAAGAGCACTGTCCAGGAAGGGAAGAAATTAATTTGAAGTGAGTAGAACAGTTTAATTTCACAGTAAAGAAATCAAGTTACATCTAGAATAAGAAAAGTCCACCTGAAATTTACAAAACCATTTCCAAAATACGACCACTTTTAATCTAACAAAAACAGACAATGATGAGTAATCTAGAAGGTAGGAAATGAAAGACAATGCTTTCGTGTTACTTATTAAAGTGCATGATACCATATTGCCATAAACTAAATTTCACTCAGCGAATCTGTTTCTATAAAATCAAAGGTAGAATGTGAAAAAAAAATTGTCACCCTCAATTTAGGAAATGTAGAAAATAGTGGAAATTCCATTTTTAAAAATTCCAGAAACTTATCAACTTCACTGAGGGGAAAGGGGCCCAATACATAAAGTGCTATTTAGTTCCAAAACAAACAAACAAAAAACAAAAAAAGAACGCCAACTGGTAAATGCTGTGAAAGAAGTATATATTAAGGCCTAGGAGGAACCAAAGAAAGAATTTTTTTGACTAGGGGGAAGTTATGAAATCAGCCTTTCTTCCTCCCTTTCATTTTCTTGCTGGGATGGAAAAGGGAGGAATACAAACAAATTGTAAATAGGAAAAAAACTGGAGAATACGCTGTAGAAATGGGAGGTCCTGAAAAATGTTAGAACCCAGTACAAATGTTAATGTAACTTGATGAGCAGTAACACGTGTGCCAACAGCAGAGTGGCCAGTACAGGAGAGACGACAGGAGAAAGATGCAGAGGTGTTGGCAATGAGGCGTGGCCAACTATAGGCTTAGGATGATCCGATAAGTATGGGTCTTAACAAATTATATTTCCTTGTTTCAAAAGTATGATGAAATAAAACATGATGAAATATCTTCAGAGAAGATTTGAAAAGATAATTTACTGTTAGCAAAATAATTGTATATAGACCGAAGCAGTTGGGGACACCTTGAAGTATTTCCTAAATTGAGTGCACTGCAAACAGAGAAATTTGGGAGTCCTAGTAGTCCTCAATGTACATTGAGAAATGGAGGATGATGATATATGTTTAGTAATATGTAAGTTTAGTCATGTTCACTAATAGCCCAGTTCCTAGGGAGAGGAACAACTTAAATTACATAACATAAACAAAACCAGTAGAGGAGGGAAGCCCAAGAGAGAGAGGTAAGAGGAACACTAATATTTAGAAAAGAAAATAAGGAGGAAAGTGTTGCCCCACCCCCACCCCAGAGGAATAACACAGAAACAGGAAGACAACGGGAAGCATTTCTGACACATTGCTTAATTTACCAAAAAAAAAAAAAAAAGAAAAGAAAAGGATCAGGTGCTGCACAGTAAGGCTTTGTGCACTGGTAGAACTTGTGACTGGAACCACACTGGGAGGCCCCTGGGGCAGGAGGATTCAAGCTGAGGTGTAACTGCTTCAAAGTCACACCAGGTGTGTGAGAGGAAGTTGTCAGGTAATGCTTCAGGGGCTAAGTGTTGTTCTAGGAGTGCCTCTGTGCTGCTTTTCCTGGTGTTGCAACATCAGGACATCAAAGGCTTCTCCTAGGTAGTCTTTGCTTACACATTTTCAAAGGCAGAAGCAGCAGAGGTTGGGCAGAGGGAGAACAGGATGAGTAGTATGGGTTTGGGGGATGGTAGCTCTGGTAGATTAACAGTTGAAGAGATATACATGTCTGTCAGCTAAATAACACCAGATCCCTCTCTCTGGGTACCCAAGCAGGCCTGCTTGCCCTTGATAGTTGGATTATTTTCTGGGCCTGGCTTCTAAGAGCAGTGATGACAGCCACTGCCTGGCTATGGTAAAAAGCTTACTTGCTGCTGATCTTGTTAGCCTGCTGGGATCTATCTGAAGCAACCAATGGACTGAGCTCCAGTGACCCTGGCCACTCTTAGAATTTAGATGTTGTCTGGCCCAGCAGGTGCCTGAGCTGATATCCTGACTACCTATTACAGTCCTGATAGAGGCAGGAACCCTGAGACACATGCCAGCATTCTGTGAGCTGTGTAAGGGGTCATCTGCCTGACAACAGAAGATATAGCTCCATGTTCCAGGCTCTCCAGGCATAAGGAAGACGAAGTAGACAACAAAAGAGTGAAGAGCCAATAAAAGGCTGAAATAAGCCAGCAACAGAAGCTGCAAGCCCTAGTCACCAGAGTTCCAAAGTCTTTGCTTCAGCACCAGTGATTTCAGGACCAAGGCTGACCCTAGAGTCTTGCATGAGGTCTAGCTACTTGCTACTGTTGAAAAGTAAGGGAAGGATGATCTGCCAGAGACCAACCTTGGAAGAGGTCCTTCCTACCTAACCATCAGACAATAAGTTCTGTTCAAATAATTTTATTTTCTTAAGAGTTTTACTAATACCTTTAATATGATCTGAAAGAGAATTTAAAATAGTGTTTGGAAACACTATATTCTGAACATGGCATTGCTATGGCCTCATAAACTCAGAATATAGTGGTTACCTGCATAAGAGATGAACAAGATCAAACCAGCTTTACACATGCAGGAATATGTGCAGGTGTTCAGGCATGCATGTGGAGGCTACAGGTTGACAACAGGTATCTTCTTCAGCTTCTCTTGACTGTTTGCTTGAGACAGGATCTCTCACTGAACCTGGAGTTCACCACATCGATTAGGATGGGTACCGAGCAAACTCCATGTATCTTCCTGACTGCCGACCAAGCACGATGTTATAGAAGCACACAGTCATACCGTGTTGACAAGATGCTGGGAGTCAACTCAGGATCTCATGCTTGCACAGCAAACAATGTACCGACTGACTGACATTGCACAGATGCTGGAGTTGCTTGTGAACATCCAGTAAAAGTCAACAAACAGGAAACCTGAATCTTAGAATGTTCACTGTTGTTACAGTTTCGTAGTTAACACTAATACCTATGCTTGTCACACATATTTTCAAATGTTTTCTTTTTGAGTCAGTTTTGAGATCCTGTGCTTTTCCACAACCTCCCCCTTGCTTCCAAGTTATTTCATTTGTGAGCATACGGGTATATATGATATGGTGTCATTACATTTTAATGATAGGTTTGGTAGTGATGCTTCTGTGTATGTTACGAAGTTCAGTCACTTCATCCCCTTTTTTTTCACAGTCTAAGCATTTGCCAGTTTTGATGAACTTTGCAAAATACCTTTTTTGACTCTGGGTTTTCCTAATGATTTATCATTTTATTTTTCATTTCTTTTAATGAAATTTCCTTTTGCTTGCTTTTAGTTTGTTCTCCTATGTCACGAATTAGTTATTTGAAACATTCTTCTTTTCTAATACAGGCATAGATAGTCATCTCAGAAAGACACCTCTTAGCTGCGACTTCCCATCTATTGACCTCTGGTTGCTTTTCTATTTTATTGGAAGCATGTATCTATCAGGTTTTATTAGTGGTCCTCTAACAATATCTCCATTGTTTTTTAAAAATATTATTAGTCATGTGCTTACCTAGTGCTTACCTAGTCCAATGATATCTATTCATGCTAGACAGAGCTAGGTTCTATGTGATGTGGTCAGGACATGAGATCAAAGCCCTCAAAAATGAGACCTACAGGACCACCCTCATCCCATAGACCATGTAAGGATAAAGCAAGAAGGTGCTATCTATCATGTAGATGACAAGCCCTCACTAGACATCAAGGTGCTGACACCTTGATCTTATGTTTCCGTAACACTAGAGCTGTGAAAAATGAATTCAGCATTGTTTATAAACTACTGCCTATCCTACAGTGTTGTTTTAGATAAGTCTGAATAGAATAATATATTCTTGGGTATCATAGTTCTGATTAAATGTTATGCTCACTGTATTAGCTTGAGGTTCAAACACTACATAGGAATACAGATGCGGATTTCACTAGTGGCTGAGGTTCCAGGAAGTCAACACACATGAGAGAGTTCATTCTTTTCTAAGCTTTTTCTTCTTTTAATTTTATACTTAACCTAAAGAATAGTAAGTGTCTAGCATTTTCATGCATAGAGCATCCTGGCATTGTTCCCTAGATTTTTGCTAGATCAGTTGGTCATGTTGTGGGATGTGCAGAATGGTCCTGATGCAGGTGTTCGCTGATTACATTTTGTCTAAGGTCAGTTTTAGAGCATTTAACAAAGTGACTTGACATCATTGAGTTATGTATTAGACAATTATAAAACATATAACAAGGACATAGATTTATTACATTCAAAACTGCATCTCCAAGGCAAATCAGAGGAGAGTGGAGACTCCACAGAATTTCAAATGGACAAATAATAAAACTTTAGCAAACAAAAGATTCTTACAAATGTTCATGAATCAGCCATAGAATTCATCACTACAAAAATACATGGTTCTGCAAGAAGCTTATTCGTAAACCTGCAATATCCTGAAAAGCAGGGACTCTACAGGTCAAAGTCCTATAAATGATCATACGGTTCTAACCCTAGGTAAATACAGATATATATAATGCCTGTCAGGACCTACAGGGAAAAGCAACTGTTCCCTCACCAAGCTTGGAGCAGTTTCTAGGAAGACACTGTTTCCAAGGTAAGGAGTTCCTGGCTTGCCAGGCTCATATACAAAGCTGCATTCCTTGTCCCAGACACTAGTGCACTTAAGTCCTGTTTTTGTGAATGAGGCAAATTCTCCAGCTTTGATTCAATGTCTTTCTGCTCTTCACCCTCCTCTTCTCTGTTCTAAATCTCCACTGGCACTCAGCCCGCAGAGGCAACCTCCTTGTACAGGCTCAGTACCCAGTATCCAGCATTCTCTGATCTGGGCTAAGTCCAGCTGGCATTTGCTTGCTTCTGGCTCTTGGAGAGCAATAGTGAAAAGTACCTTTTGTTGCTTAATTGCACTGCTACTGAACATGAATGAAGGTTTAATTTGTTAACTTCCTTCTCTTGCCTAGTTAACAACACCCGTATCTGGAAACTGCTATCACTCTATAATCAACACAAAATAAGGAGTGTACTAATGAACGAATGGAGTAAGATAAATATATCATCTGGTAATAAGAGATACTGGGACAAACAGAATACAAGAAGCAGTGTCAATAGGCATAAGGTCACCTCTGAAGAGAAGAAGGTTAAAATACATAGAGACAGACAGGACTGACAGACAGACAGACAGGACTTTCATTAAGGAAACAAAAAGCATCTACACATGCATTGCACATGCACACACAGCATCACTCCATGACAGTCTTACTTGAAGCGCTGAACTCAATCAATGCCACTCACAGAGAAGACTTAGCATTATACCCTGCTTATAAAGTCAGTTTTGACTTTACTGTGACCGTGTAAACTTTGTAATGAGTAGGAATGGTTAAAATGTAATTTTACATGACTGAAGAAATTTATAATTTCTACATATACTTTAAAGGCCTATAGTTATCATTTGTAAATAATGGTGACATTATAAAATGAAATTTTATATCTGTTATTTCTTTTGTTTTATCAAAGTTCTTAGAAATTTATTAGACCTATACAGCTTTACCAGGGAATTATATTGCTAATAAATATTCAAAGTAGTGTTATTTAAATGACCACATTTATAATTTATATGAATTGTGGTTTTTTCCCTCTAGGTAGCTAAAGAATACTTATGGCCATTTTCTCCAAAATACATATGAAAATTGCTAATTATTTGACTTCTAAAAGGAAAGCATCTTAATATATCCTTTACTCCGTAATAGGAGAATACAGAAAAGACTACTTTGCAATTATGCCATAGAAACCATGACAGGCATTGAAGGAAAAACTTAATTCATGAAAGTGTGTATAAATGTAATCATTATTCTATACCTAAGATCAAATTTTCTTAAGAAATTATACCACAGAAAGTACATTTAAAGTACTTTAGTCTCAACTTCCGTGGTTTTAAAAGGTTTTAAAGTGCTTTAATGCAAAATGGCAAATGACATGCTTTAGAGAAAAATCAATATTTTTTGCATTTGGTACTAAAAGGGAACACTTTTGTGTGTCATTGTTGGGAGACTTGAAGCTACAGAGGAAGTCAGCTATATTTTTAAACAATTTCTACAAAGTTTTAATCTTAATCATACTTCACCATAGGCAAACTGCATCCCAAATTGCTGGCAAAGAATGATAATAGCACAAAGCCTTTTATGATAGCATCTGAAATCTAAAATAAGTCCTTTGAGTCATAAACAAACATTAGTTCACCATGATCCTTAATGGTCTGTGCACTGTGGTTGAAAGAGGTCTTGAGTTTCTTGGTTTATAAACTTCATCATGTTTTGTTTAACACCTTAAGTACATTTCTCTCACTTTAAGAGAAAAGAATTTCTTTCCCCAGCTTGAATATACTATTATTTTCAGATTAATATATTAACCATTGTTTTACAGTATATCTATTAAAAATGATTGGTTTTATTGCAATATATAATTACAGAACATGAATCAGAAATCCTTTGGGGAAACTCCTGCATATCAAGTCCTGTTGTTTAGCCCTGGGCATCAGCATCTGTTAAACTGAAGAAATTTTCTGCTGGAAAAACTTCTAATGCCATTGAATTCTATATGCAAAGTTTCTGAAAGATAGTCACAACACATGAGGGTCCTAATGATTTTGTATTTAGTTAGTAAACAATAAACAACAGAAAACGTAATTTCACTAGCCAAATGTGAAAATATAATCCAACTTATTTGAAATATCTGCTACTATTTACTCTACTTGTGCATGTGACCATTCGTTTATTTTCTGTTGATATAAAACACCACGATCAAGGAAACTTATAGGAGAGTTTATTCACGCTTAGAGTTACAAGGAGTTAGAGTCCATGAAGGCAAGAATAGAGGTGTTGGGTTTGGCATCTGAAAAATCAAACTGAAAGTTCACATCTTGAAACTAATCTAGTAAGCCTAGAAAGGGAACTGGGAATGGAGTGAAGCTTCGACACACCAAAGCCCACTGCAAATGATGCACTTCCTACACGAAGGCCACATATTCTAAGCCTCCAAGTAAAGCCACCAACTGGGGACAAAATCTTCAAACATCTGTGATGATGGAGTACATCTCTCTCAAACTAACACCCCAAGAAATGCCAAAAAAACGGAATTAGCATTGCACAAAGAATTATAATAAATCCATACTGACCCTTAATACCTATGCAATAAAGGATGAGACAGGACCAAAAGATTGCAAAGGTCAGAGAAACTGGACATTTTACTTTCCCTCAGAGACAAAAAAATTTGTTAAAGTACATCAAGGACAAAAAGGGTCATTTCGAATTACCGACCTTATTAAATGATCATTATTTTTTTAAATTAATAAAGCTAGGGCATTTTCTACATACATATATTCACTAATGTGATGGATAATGTTGACTGTGAACTTGACAAGATATAGAACTACCCTGGAGAC